>AZIM01003178.1:81407-96726 GCA_000516915.1 Ophiophagus hannah | reverse complement strand
TAAGTCTAAGTGCTATTGCTATAGCTATACTGTAATACTCCATCCTCCTCCTATTTTCCTCAGAAAAACAAACTCATGAGTTGGGCTGGGCTGAGACAGAGTGACTGGCCCAAAGTTACCTAACTGGAACCATAAAGTTCTCAGTGCATTTTATAGAAAGCAATACCAGTTTGGCAGATTATGTTGGGGACATGAGTTAGCAGCCTGGCCCTGCTCCTTGAAGAAGGATTCAGAAAGACGTGTGACATAATAATATGCTGACTATTTGCTAATTAAAACTTTACTGAAATTGTCTGAAGGACCGTCTATTTCCATTGCCTGATATGTTCAAGCAGAGTACAGATGGTCCAGGTCCCATCTGATAAATGTTGTCATCTTGTGGCACTGAGGTAGTGCCATTCACTCTTCTGGGGTTCTAGAAATCTCTTAAAACCAGGCTCTGTTTCCAGGCTTGGGCTTAAAATTTGGGAGGCCTTGTTGTATTTTTTATTGTAGAGGCTGTTTTAAGACTAGGTTGTATCATTTTGTTTGTGCTTTTAACAGTTTTAATCATGTCCTAGATTTTGAAAGCCACTCATGATCTGTTGGAGTGGTGCTATAATACAGTAAAATGAATAATGAATGAAAAAAAAAAGAAAGAAAGAAAAGGAAGAGAAAGAGAAAGAAAGAAAAAGAAGAAACTATTGGACTATGTTAGCTATATATCATCACAATGGCTAGGTAGAGAAATCCTTATTTTTACCTTCCAGTTGAAGCAATCCTAGATAAAAGTGTGTTTTGTTATAAACAAAGTTATTATAAATATAATCTGTGTACTTGGATAAATAAAAAGGGGCATACCTAAGAGGATCTTACTTAATTATTTATTTATATCATTGCTCATCTAACAGAAGTGACTGTGGTTGGCATTACAAGACTAAAAGCACATACATATTACAAAATACCCAACATATAAACCCCTGGCACCCAAGGATTGACAATAACTCCACTCAAAGAAGAAATGAAATAATCAAATCACCAGAAGATCTCATCTAACCTCCTCACCCAAAGACGTGGGAATCAACCGGACTGGAGCCATCCAAATCTCCTTGGGAAAGCTATTCCATAGGGAAGGTGCTGCCACACAGAAAGCCCAACTCTGGGGTTCAACATCCAGGCATTATTTAATAGAAAGGATCTAGAGCATAGCTTGCTTACTACATCTTATGGGATGAGCAGAAACATTTGGAGAAAGGGCATTCAACATATAGCCTTATACCACACAGGCTTTACAGGTAATACATAAAATTGCATCTGGAATCCTTCTGGGAGTGAATACAACCCATGGAGCAGCTATGATACACAGGCATAACAAAAAATACCAAAACCTGCCCACATTGCTGCTGCTAGTACAATAAGGATCTCTTTATGCATTGGATAAATATTGGTATGAAAAGTGATAATAAAACTATGGACCCACCTTTTGTTATAAGAACTATAATATAAGAATTGTATGCCATGGTTGTTGTTGTGGGTTTTTTGCACTCCTGTCAGAAGCAGTGAGAAACACTGAGGTCTTCTGGGTTGAAAGGATTAGCTGGTGAAACCACTGTTGCCCTGGGGATGCCCAGTTGAGATCTCCCTTCATGTCCCTGGCAGAAGTAAAGGACGAGAAATCAACCCCACCCCACAGTAGCTCTCTGGTCTCAAATGTGGGCTTACTAACCTCCTGCTCAATGTTCCAACCACTTGAGCCACTGTGTTCCAATATGCCATGGGTGGTTTTGTGTGAGATGGGCACCCGTGTAAATTATATAAACCAATAAAGAAACATTCAGGGAAAATATTTTTTTATTAAATTTTTTTATTGTTTTTTTATATACAACAAACCATTCCATTTCAATCATGCATTGACTTGGGTACATATTTCTAGGGAAAATATTGAAGTCAACATTTTTATCTATAAATATTGTAATGTATCAGGTGTACTTAGTCGGCACAAATTAAGATGGGATTTTCTTTGTTTTAAAAAAGGTTTCTACAGTATCAGTATTTATTTTTCTTGCCTTCAGCCACCAATTGGGTTCCACTCTAATTGATTCATTAAACTATTTCAAGTCCATCTGAAAACCTCATTTGTTCCTCCTTAACTTCATTTCCCTTCTGATGCTCTGCTCTGAGAATGAATTATGGAAATTGGAGAAAAAATAATTGGTTGCCAGATGAAAAACTGGTGGGAATATGTAGGGAATGCTGTATATGAATAATAACTCAGAGGCATTAAATAATAGCAGAAGAGAGAAAAGTATAGGTCATTGAAGAGATGAATCTTGTTAATACTTCATCAGTGTTAAAGAAAAGAATGTTAGGGCTTTTCAATTAAGTGTTTATAGACATATCATTTTGGGTTTAATTAAAAAAACTAAATATATTGTGTAATAACTTTAATTGATTTTTTGCACTAAGAAAAATTTAAAGTAATCAATGAAAGCAAATGCTTAATTTAAATTGGTTTTATGAAAATATTAATCATTTGACTGAGTTGATCACAAATGAATGCATAAAAAATGTATGGTACTCAAAGGATGTTCATAATCTCCCCAAGAGTTGTTTAATATTAAAATACTTTAAGCATTTAGATTAGGTTATGATTAGATCAGAAAATTTTGATTTAATTTCTGACAATTACTGTTAGCTTGCATTAAAAGGAAACTTGAAAATTCCAAGACATCAGCTAAAATTTCAATTTGATGGAAAAATCAATTTACACAATGAAAGTCTGAGACTTTAACAATGTTATCAAAACATTATTATTTTAAAATAGTGCATTTTTGCTGTAGCTGCAAAGCATAACTCTGTTATATAAGTATGAACCCACCTCTGCTTTTGTTGGGTAGCTTTTGCTTCAAAAATATTTGTTTGGAAGCCATCCAAAGTCAAGTTAAAATCTTGATTCTTCAAGAATGTACTTTTTAAAATATATCCAGATTCTACTCAGGTATACAGTGATCAAATGAAGAAATGTAACTACTTGTAGAAAAATGATGAACAGATGGACAATATCAAACCAGGAAATTGAACAGCAGGTACTGATAATTCTTGTGTCACCACTAGTGAACAAGTATAACAATTACTGCATTTCTGAACTTAACATAAATAAGATATATGACCAATCAATTGTGATCTTAAGTCAAGGACTACCTGTATAGAGTTCAGATATGAGTTTCATAGCCATTTATAGAAAATAAAAATGGTACATTTTGAAGAATGTCTATTTGCCTAGGGGGTGAGGAAAGGAAAGAAATTTGTGGGGAATTAGAAGTGGTGATATACAACCCCCAGTGAACTGATGATTTGTCGCAGTCTTTTTTTTTTTTGAGCATATAAGTACTCCTTCCTCCATGACAACCATTTCTGAGAGCATCCTGGAGATACTAGATTTTGCTAATGACCTATAAAATATTGTCTATCCATGTTTAGTAGACCATGAAGTGACTTCTGCTTGTGTCAACAGAAACAAAGTATTACATTTGATACCAGAATAAACTTTTTTTTATTGAAATGGTACAGCAACATTGAATAAAAAAACCCAGACTACCCAGTAGGTTTATCTATAGATAACACATAAACATGGAATAGCTTTTTCTACCTTCATGCTTGTCTACCTGAAAAAAATTGACAAGATAGAATAAAAATTAAACATAAAACATTATACAGTGTTTCATAACAATTTCAAACTCTTTTTGGCAAAAAAAAGTAATTGCAGGTGAAAGAAGGTGGGATATAACTTTCTGTAAATCTAGGCCTATTTTAGATTTTGTGGTTAGACTAATCAGTGGCCACCTACATCACGTTGACTGATCAAAAGAACATCACAATATGTCACTATGTGAATTGATCCAACTCTTTTTTAAAAGCCAGACAAACTGATACAACTCATAGTAGCAAATTCTAAAGTTCAATGACATCTTTTATATATATAAAAAACTCCTTTTGTCTGTCCTGCTTCTTGCAGGGTTCAATTGTGTTGGGTGACTCCCAGTTCTAGTATTTGGGAAGGGGGAAAATAACTTCCCCTTGTCCACTTTATCCACAACATGTATATGTTGTACAGTTCAATCATATTCCCTCTCATTTGCCTCTTTTTTAGATAAAAAAAGCCCCAAAGGTTGCAGTCTTTCCTTTTAGGAAGGTTGCTCCAGCCTAACAACCATCTGAGTTGTCCTTCTCTGAACCTTCTCTAACTCCATTAACAACTTTTTGAGGTATCGCAACAAAAGCTACATACAATCAAGAACTGCATACAATATTCCAGGTGTGGTTGATATCATTGATTTATATGAGAGCATCTTGATATAGGCATCTATCTATTTTCAATACTACTTCTTATTGTCCCTAACATGCAATTGGCTTTTTTTTTGACACTTGACAGTCTGTGATGATACCTTCATTGAACTGTCTACCATTACTCCAAGATTTCTTTCCTTATCTGTCACTGCTAGTTCTGATCTCATTCATTTGTAGGAATGATTGGGATTTTGGGCATTTATGTGCATCACTTTACACTTGAATAGCACCTATTATTTTGATGTCCACTTCATTAAAGTGCAGAGTTCCCTTTGGAGCTCTTTGCAGTCTCTTTTAAAGTCTGAACAGTTAGTGCAATCAGTAAACCTGGCTTTTTCAATAGTGATGCCCAATTCCAGATCATTTATAAGCACTGGAATAGGGCAGAACTATGAAGGACCCCATTAATTATATCCCTCCATCATGTGACATCTCCATCTACTCCTGCTCCTTAATTTTTGTTATTTAGCCANCCATAAGAAGATTGCATCAGCAGACGAGTGTACTGTATTCTTGTGAAAGCCTTCTGAATCCATCTATGAACAGCAATATATGCCTAAGCCAGTCTTCTTGATACGGTTCCAGTTTTCTACTGCTATTTTAAAAACAACATTTTAAAAAAATAATTAAAAATATTGCACAGTATTGAAAAAATGAAGAAATATCACAAGATGAAGAGATAATTAGGAAGGTACTGGATTGTGCAGAAATGGATGGATCTACATTGAAGATTAAACAGAAAGAAGATACAGAATATATCAAACATGGAACTTATTCTACCAGTGGTTGGAAACAGGGGTGGAGATTAAGAATGTAATTTATACTGTTAAGCAAATAAAATAACCTAGACAACATGATGTTTATTAAGCACTAACAAAATGTAAACAATAGAAAATGAATAAAACTTTATAGATTAAAGATAAAAATCACATAGGGCATAAGTTCTAAATAATAAAAACTAAGAATGATAAGATTAAATTTAGGAATTTTATCCTAAATTTAGGAATTAAAGAAAGAACAACACCTCGATTTACAACAGTTCGTTTAGTGACTGTTCAAAGTTATGTCACTGAAAAATGTGACTTATGACCATTTTTCACATTTATGACCATTGCAGCATCCTCATGGTCACATGACCAAGACTTGAATGCTTGGCAATATTTATTTATGACAGTTTCAGTGTCCGTAGATCATATGAACACCTTTTGCAACCTTCTGACAAACAGAGTCAGTGGGGAAGCCAAATTCACTTAACAAATGGGTTCTTAACTTAAGAAGTGCAATGATTCACTTAACAGCTATGGCAAGAAAATGTTGTCAAATCTGGCAAAATTCACTTAATAAATGTCTCACTCAGCAACATAAATGTTGGGCTTAATTATGGTCGTAAATTGAGGACAACCTTCATTTATCATCTTAAATAAAGATACTTTCCTGCTTTTTCTTTATATCATGTACTACTTCCTTGTGTATTATATAAATGCTGAATTTTTAAGAAGTCTAAGAATGAGAGAAAAAAACTATTGTACATGTTTTGCTCTAGAAGTGGTGGAAGCAAGAATGGATTGAAGGATGTAGACATTTAGAGGAATATCATGAATTGTGTTGGTGTAAACAAGACAATATCATATCTTTGGTTAAATATTCTATTCTTTTATTTCTTCTCCTCCCTTTAAATTCTTTTACTTGCTGCTTCTTTGCATTGTGCATAGCTATAGCAGAAGTGGTATGATGGTTATGCAAGCATGTAAACAGTTAAACAGGATTATCTGTTGATGCTTTGTCAACATTGCAGCATTCCATTATCTGATCTCACATCACAGCTGATATCACCAGCCACATCTCAGTTTCTTGTCAATTAGCAGCGCTGTGATTCATGATACTTGCCATGTATGTAGTTGCAGAAAAAAAGTAGGATCAGTGACTGGAGAGAAAAGGAATGGAATTTTCATAATCTTTTCAGATTTTTCCAGCAAAATAATCTATTGTACTCTCCAGTAGCAAAAACAGCGAAGTTGAAGAAATGTCAGTGATATGGGTTTTGTTGATGATGAAATAATTGAAATGACTGAGATGTGTTAAAACTTCCTCATCTTATTTATAGTTAATTAAGATTATGAATAGATTGACAGGGGTTTAGCAGATTTGGATTTTATAAAAAGAGCAGTTTGTCTAATAGAATGAAGTTCTTTCCTTGATACTTTATTTTGTACGCATTTTTGAACAGTGGATAACTGCATCATAAAAGTGTGAATTTTGGCACCTAGCAGAATTTTTTTCACTCTGAGAAAGTATGAATGGGGTTATTTTACATAAAAAAAAAGCCAAGGTAAATAACAGCAGCAGCAAAAATTCTTCTTTCATGATTTTTTTTTTTAAATTAAGAAGCAGATTAGCCTTTAAAAAGAAATGTAAGAAGTTAAGTCAAGCAACACATACAGTTCATATATTTTGGATTCTATTTTTTTAAAAAATAAGACAACAGGTTTCATAATGGTGGTTTATTACATTTGAGCTAAAACTGAATAAATTAGTCTCCTTTATTCTTTGTGACTTTCACTTGCAGTTGCTTCTGTTTTGATGCATTTATATTACATTGTACCAACAAAAAATTTAAAAATGCACAGTAATCTCTACAATTGGTCAAATACAACCGGGTGGGGAAAAAACCCAGATGCCTTCATCTGATTTTTTGAATTTTTGCACACCGTTCACACTAAATATTAAAAAGCTTAATGTGGAAAATATGAAACAAATATGAATCTTATGTGCTGTTTGAATCACTTAGGCTTCTTTTATACATGTAGCCATTTTATATATGGCCAGACCTGAACCTGTACAGTAAAATGTCTACATAATCCAGAGAGCCACGGTGGCACAGTGGTTAGAATGCNGTACTGCAGGCTACTTTTGCTGCCTGCCAGTTGCCTGCAATTTGGCAGTTTGAATCTCACTGCTCAAGGTTGACTCAGCCGTCCATCCTTCCCAAGGTTGGTAAAATGAGGATCCAGATTGTTTAGAGCAATATGCTGGCTCTGTAAACCACTTAGAGTGGGCTGTAAAGCACTGTGAANNNGTATATAAGTCTAACTGCTATTGCTATAAACCCACTGGGCTTATAAAGTCTAATTCTATTTTCTGACTTGGTATTGTAGCTTGGTAGTTAATGCTGCCATCACCACTTATCTTCCAGAGGGAGCTTCAGCAGGTATCTCCACAATCTGCATTACTTCTGTAATGAATTTCTAATGAATCTAAAGAAAACAAAATAGAAAAAAAAGGAAATAAGTAATCCTCCTCCAGATTCTGTAGCAATTAAGGATGAGGTTTGTGAAATACAGATCTGGTGATTTTTATAGCCCGTGGGCCACATCTGGTACACCGACTGTCTCAATCTAGCCTGAAGCATTGGTTGGTGTGGGTGGGATATCATTGGTGGTGGGGGATGGAATATTGTCAGAGATCAGGATATTGGTTTGGGGGGGGGAGTGGGATATTATTAGTGATATGGGCAGAACATGTGAGGGAGGGCATCACAGCAGTGGCCTCCACAAAAGACCTAGTTTTCATGTGGCCCCTTGGGAAAATTAATTGCCCACCCTGGTCTAATGGATTGTGTGGATGTCCTTGTGGGACAAGGGGAAGTGATACTGCCTAGAGAGATACAAGAGAGAGAGAGAAAGAAAGTGGAGTCCCCAGTAGTCAGAAGAAACTCAGGAAGCATCTGCCCTAACTTTAAATTTGGCGGCTGGAAGTTTGTACCCTCATACTTTCAAGATTCTATTAATGCAATCTTATAATAAAGTAGAATTAGTTCATCTAGTCATGTTTCCTGTCTGGTTTACCCAGAGGACAGAAAACTAGAGAAATCAGTTCCTTCTTCCCACTCCCATTTTTAGAAGCTTATTTGAAATAAAGAAATTAAAACTTAATTATATTAAAAAATAATAGAAAAAGAAAAGGGAGGATGCAAACATCCCCTTTTTGCTTTAAGCAGTCACATTAAACATTAAGTAACAAGGAGGATTTAAAATATAAAGTTGTGATTCAAAATGATCTTCTATAGAAAAACATGGAAGAAAAGTTTCTGGGTAGGCCAGAAGAATACGATTTTCTGCTCCTAATTTAGAAGCAATTGATGTAAAGAGATCCCAAGTTGCACGGAATATAGCAATATTGAACTTGTATGGAGAATATAAACACCAAGATAATATTTTGACCTTAAACACATACAGACAAAAATTTAAAAAAACTTCTCCAAAAATTATAGTTAAATATTTTTTAATTTATTCTTTCAAGGACATCCATTATCCTGAAAACACATTTCTCTCTTAACTCTTTTTTTGGGGGGCACAGTCCCAGGAATTCCAATCAGTTAATTCTCAGGTTGTTGGGGAATGGAATGAAGCCCATTCGTCTTCTTGGGCTAAGATCCCAACTTCTGCCTGCTTTAAAAATACAAATTTTCTCCCTAGCAGAAAGAAAGGGAATTAAGACAATCCCCATGGGTATATGATTTTCAGCCATGCTTCATTTATGCTTCATTTTGCTTGAATGTGTACTGAAACTCAGATGCTGTTGATGATCAGGGAATGCGAGTGGCTACTTGCTTGCCCATTTATTATGGACCATCTTAAAACTCTATTAATATTCAGTGACAAAAGGAAAAATATGAAAACTCAAAATGGGCAAATACTTTTGCACTAAACTGAATGCATATAATAGTTGGAAAAATCCAGTTTCCACTGGAGAGGACAATACTGTTTCATAAGATTGTTCCCAAAAGTGTAGATCAAATCAACTGTATTTATTTCCTGAAGCACTCTTGTTTGAGGTATTTAATTATTAGGGTATTGGTGCTTTCTGAGCTTGGTTGTTTTCTTGCTCATGTTTCATTACCAGGCTAAATAACATCATCAATGTGAGCTAAGTAATATCATTAGTGCACACTGATGATGTTAACCAGCCTGATAATGAAACATCTGTGAGAAAACAACCAAGCTCAGAGAGCACCAAAAGCTAAATCGTTCAGCCCTGAGGTACATTTGTTGTTTTCTGTTGGAATATTTAATTATGGGTTCCCTTGGTTGGCCTTCTTTGTTATTAAAATAACTTGATAGCATAAATGTTGTGGAGAATTTGAAAGTGCTACATTGAACATCCAGAAGATGATATGCAAAATTGTACACCTACGGCATAATATTAAATAAAGGAGAGGGAAAAATAAGAATTTAGACTAAAGATTGGTATAAATGCCTGTACTGAAAAGACTCTAAGACAGGCTTTCCATTGCTTGTGTCACTTCAAATGAAATGGGGCAATGCAATCAAGAATTCCATATCAGGAATAATTCTGTATACTTGGGGCAATGGCGAAGTTGACCCCTTTCGGTGTTGGCTTCTATATAAAAAAAGTCAATCTCAATACCTCTGCAGTAAAAGAAGCTGAAATAGATGAAAATGTGAGAAATTGCATTATCTGCAAGGAAGAATGGGCTGGATTTTATAGCAAATAGGGTTGCATTTCTTATTCATGTATTTTCTTCAAACTTTTTAAGTAGAAGGTGATAGGGATTGTTTTCTAGGTCATACCCAACATTTTTTTAAAAGCCTTTTGTTGAACTGCAGAAAGCAAGGTTGCCACTTCAAAAATTGTATTTCTCTTTCCATTTTTATATATTATTTCATTTTATTCTTCCATCCCCTAAAGAAACTCAGGGCAGTGTGCACAATCACACTGAGACACACACATCATTCCGATCCATACACCCTACCTGTTGGATAGATTAAACTGAAAAAATATATCTGGCTGAAAAAGTTTCAGAAAGCTTTATAATTAAGTTTTTTCTCCTTTAGGATTGAACTTATCTTTCTGTGGAACTCAATTAAAATTATACTAAATAACTGCATTTTTGTATGGCAATAAATGTTTCCCTATAAATGCATTTATCAGAGAGTATCCAGAGCAAGATTCATTTATTATGAAAAAGAAAATGGTATTGATAAATTACATGTAGGTGCATACCTATCAACATTAGCATTTAGCACACTGCTAGTGTGTATCATCCCTTCATGTCAGGTGCTAGCAACCAGATCCATACATGTAAAGTTCAAGCTAAATACTTTATTGTATTCTGCCTATAATACAGGAATCTCCCCAAATGGTTGCCTTCCCTTGGAAATAAATAGATAAGGTTGGGGGGAGATCAGTCCTGGATTTCTTGTTCCTGTGCAAGAATTCAAGGCTAATTCCCTCCTTGAGTTCTAGTCTCTGTTTAGGCATGAAAGATGGCTGGATGACCTGGATCAGTCAGTCTCACTCAGTTGACCTTACCTCACAGGGTTGTTGTTATGAGGAAAATAGCAGGAGGGGAGAATATTAGATATGTTCACTGGGATATTAAATAAATAAATATGAGTGCTGTCCATGATTTTTCCTGCACAGCTTCATCTCATTTAAACCTTCTGCTGATTATTTGTCCCTGACATTAAAATGATGCACAAATCAATCATTTCACTATAATACACACCACTCATATTAAGTGTCACTGCAGAACCTAAATTACTATGTTTTGCTGTAGTGTCTTTGGAGCTTACAGAGTCCTTAGAAATAGAACACTACATGCTGTTAAAATGAACCAAAGCTATTACACATTTTATATGTAGAACTTGTTACAAGTTCCTGGAATGTAAGCATTGGGAGTAACATATAGAAAAAGAAACTGCCTAAAAGGAAATTGTAGGATTTTAGGGCTGGTTTGTAAATGCCAGCATGTTATCTGTATCTAAATTTTACTGAATCTTTTCTTCAGAAGTAGAAATGTGACAGCTCTGAGGCAGATTGGAAAGGGCTAAAAGTTACTACTATTTTAAAATATTAAAAAGGCTTTCCAAATGTGCTCTTTATTATAGGCTGCTATAATCCATATCAAAGGTATCAAACACATGGTTAGCAGGCTGCATGTAGCCCATAATGCTCCCAAGTGCAGATTAAAATGCAAATGAATAATATTTAAGAAGACAAAATAAAAATACAACGAATCACATATTACATTTTGAAACTAAATAATAAACATATTTAGTCATCAATCATGCTTTCCCCTAGACAGCAAACAGACAGGTATCTTCATACTAGTAGCTGCCTTGCTTTTGATCCCAGAACCTTCAGCACATAAAGAAGCAGCTCTCTCTGAACAGGTTGAATTAATTTCTCTGCTCCCTTCAAAAAGTCTTTATTTCATTCCTTTCTCTCCCCCCCAAAAAATTGCATTTATTTCTGTTCTCTCTCTAAAACAGCTTTAATTTTTCTCTACCCTACTGAACAGGTTGCACTCATTTCTCTTCTTTCTCCAAAACAGCTTCAATTAATATCTGTTGCATTTCAAACTTGTACAAGACCCATAATCACAATCATAATTTTATAGAAATTCAAAATTTCAATTAATAATAATTGAAGTTTAAATAATTTCAGAAGCAGAAGGAAAAAAGGGGAAAAGAAGACAAGGTGGAGTTTGCATACAAGTTTTTCTTTTTTATTGAAATCCTCAACTGCAATATCGCATTCCAAAGCAAGAAGAAAAGAAATTTAAATGCTTACAAAATATTGATTGCTGCTATCAGTGACTAGCAAATTTATATTAAGTATGCAAGTGTGCAGCCAGTTGGTGCAGTTGTTCAATTTTTTGTTTTATCGAACTTTGAGACATTATCTGAGTTATTTTTTTTTTACTAGGATTGAATTTATGTAGTGGCAACTTGGTGTAAGTGAGAATATCCCTAATATAATTAGAATACAAGGCTTAAATATATATGGAACAGTTCCAGAAAGTTTCTTATTTAAACAAAACAAAGTAAATAAAAAATTAGGTAGAATTCTACTACTATCATAGCTTGCTGGTAGCATTCCCCTTTTGTCAATGTAGGTATATGTTTCAGGAGAAGACAATTGCTCTTTTTTTGCATTGTCATCTTTTTTTGATGTTATCTTTGATAAGGAACTTCAATTGGGCAGAATGAAATACCTAGAACACTAATGTTGTATCTGAGAAAAGGAAGGCTTTCTCACAACTTTCTCTTTCTTAATTGGTTTCTCCATTCTCTGTTCATTCTCTTGAGCTATAGCCATGATGCCATCTGGTTTGTCAGTTGTTTCTCTGACGACCTGTTTGCTGTGAACCAGGTTGCTGCGAACCAGGTTGCTGCGAACCCTGGGTTGCTCCTTTTCTCCCCTATTCTGGAGAAAGGAATCCCTCCTGGGCAGGTCTGCTTCTAAAGTGGGCGGGGGGGGGGCTTCATTTTTCTCTCACCTTTGCTTACTGTTGAATCATTTTTCTGGTTCTCTGTTGCAGATTGCAAGAGACCAAACTGCTTTTCTCCTTATACCTATTGGCTTTAAAAAAACCCAGAACTTTTCATTTCCATATTCTTTTTCCTAATTCTTCCTGTAAACTCCACTTTTCTAAAACTATTTTTGTGTTTAAACTGTTTTTTTCAACCATTTTTCTCCTTTGTCATCATAGCATCTGTTTCCCTTTATAACTGAATTACTGTGCCACTTTCATTCCTTGCCTTTTTTTACTCTTTAGCTTTAATACTTTTAACTTCAAATTTCCCTCCTCCATTTTCTCTTAGCTCTCATTTTTCTGTCCTGGCTTTGGATCCCTAAATCTGGATCCTCTTTAATAGCATTCTGGGTCTCTAATCTATTTTGCCTCTCTGCAACAGAACTCTATCACTTCCTCTGAATTGCCTGTTTATTTTGCCCCACTTCTAAAGGGCTTATTCTTCCTGATTTCTCTAAAAAAAATAGCCCTTCCAACAGCTTTCTGTTTATTACAGAATCCCTTTGTTTAAATTGTAATTGCATTTGTTGCTCTCAGTTCTAACAGCAATGCAATTGACTTTTGTTTTTGAATCAGCCACTGGATAAATTATGTTGAGCTGGAAGCAGCTGAAGGGAATTGAATTTCTACTCTATGTGTGTGGTGATGCCAATGCAGATGAGGGAATGAATTTAAAATTCTTACTTTGGAGTAAATAAAAGGGATGAGAAAAAATGTTGGCTACATAATTAATATAAGCATGATGTTGAATGTTTATTTAATTGTACTTAATTCTGATTGATATACAGAAGACTTAAGGGATTGTCTGTTATAGGACTGTGCAGTTACTCTGCATCAACCCAGTATGTTTAAAGCAGTAAATCTTCAATTGTTTTGGAGGTATTTTAGACATCAAACTATTTTTAATCCCACTTCACTTCACTTACTTGTTTACAGAACTGAATTTTGCTCTCCAAAGGGGTGGAGGGAGAAAATGACACACATTCTCTCATTTGTTGAACATTTACTAGTAAACATAAAATCCACCTTGTGTTATGGCCTACAAAGCAGCAGAAAGGGGAAAAATGTTTATTATAATATAGCTGAAAGGAGAAGGAAATATAAATTTCAAATGCCAGGAAGCCAACTAAGAAGAAAATAAGTAGTTCTTCTAAGACAAATGATTTAAGAGACTGCTATATCATAAATTATTCAGTTTGCAGATGACAGATGTTACCAATCTTATTTTTTAAAACACCATTTTAGGGAATATAGAATTTTACATAACATCTTCAAATAGAGTGAAGATATATAATTCACCATGGTTACAAGACAAAGCTGTCAGCCATAAATTCCTGGTGTTATGTCAAAAATACAAGAAAGAAAGTAGTTTAAACATTACCAGCAAGCCATAGAGATTTGTCAGTAGCATCTTTAACCACTATTAGTTGCATGAAACATTTATACCAAAAGAGGTGCAAAGCAATTTGCTCATGCTAAAAGCAAGAAAGGAAAGTTTAAAATAGAAATCCAAGTTCCATTAAATCATCTATATGATTCATAAAGTGAATCATTTTCTGACTGATCTGATCAAGCTTCCTAAAAAAGACACATCAAGGTTTTCCTAAAAGTGAAACATTATCACAGAGGGCCAACCCCCCTCCCCCAAAGCCATGGAATCTGACATTTACCATCATTTTTGATAGATATAAGAAGCTGTTATGAGAAGAAAAGTATTTGAAGGGCAAGATTTGGTCGTAATAAGGAATTACACACTAATGTAAAGTTAAATAATGACTACAAATTGTTTATAATGATTTTAGCTGAAGGGCTAAAAATAATTTTGCAAGAAGTTATTCATGTGGATCAATGTGGATTTTTTACTCAAAAGACCGTGGAAATATAATATTAGAATTGTGTGGGATATTTTGGAATATTTGAAAAAATGTAATGAAAAACAAGATCCATTGATTTTTTTATATGCAGACAAGATCTTTGACAATTTGAGCTAGACCTTTTTATGTAAAGTTTTGGAAGATGAATTTTTGAGATAATTTCACAAACGAATAAAATTGTGTCTGTCACATTGATTTGTGTGAAGTCAATACAAACTAAAACAAGACAGGATTCTCCTCGGTCTACTCTTTTGTTTAATTTTGTTCTTATAATATTGAAATAAGATATANTTGTTCTTATAATATTGAAATAAGATATAAGATAAGATCAAAGGATTCTGTGTAAAACAATTAAAAAGGAGTCTTATAAATAAAGGCTGCCTGCAAGTGATCTGGTTTTGTTTTGGCTAACCCTTTAAAGGGAACTGAATCTTTAATAAGTACGTTAAAAGAACTTGAAGCTCTAACAGGTTTCAAAATTAACATTTGGAAGACAAAGGTCTTAAGAAAAACCATGAAGATATAAACAGAATTGATGACTAAAACATGTTTTAAGATTGAGGAGAAAGTAAAATATCTGGGTATTTTGCTCCATGACTTTGAGGCCAACATTTAATTCTCAGTCCAGCATACTTTTAATCCATCAGTCCAGTTTACTCTTATTTTGCCCTCTCCCCTTAAAAATGAATCATGGCATATTGTTATTTAAATACTTCAAATAGTTATTTTCTCTTTCTCCCTCCCTTCCTGTTACTGCGTTCTTTTGATTTGTCTGCAA
>AZIM01003178.1:2329-21594 GCA_000516915.1 Ophiophagus hannah | reverse complement strand
CCCTGGTTTATATGAGTGGAGAGCCAATAAGTATGTGTGTAAATATCATTTTCCAAAGTTTGTTCTATCTCCAAAAATTGTCACAAATTGACAGCTATAATTCTGTAACCATTTTTTTCCTAGTAGTCATTGCAGCACACAGAATTTTGCCACTGCATGTGTAATAGCTGAGTTTGAATCCTGGAGGAGAAAGTCTACATAAAAATTGTCTGCTTGAGCAGGAAGCTGGACTATAAGACCTCAAAGATCCCTTCCAGCTCTATTCTATTCTAATTCTAATTCTAGTCTCCTGTTAAAGATCCTGGTAAGTGAATAGACTTGTTTGATGCAATATAAAAATAAATGTTATAAATAAATTTATAAATAAATTTATATCTTCCTCCCTGCCTCCCTGCCTCCCTTCCCTCCCTCCCTCCCTTCCTCCCTTCCTTCTGCAACACCCATGCTTAAATATTCACAATGGTTAATTTACTTCTTGTCTCTATATATACACAAATATATAGATTATATGTCTGACATAGCAGACATATATGTTTACTGCCAGAAATATAAATACTTGCCTGTTTTAAGTATTTACTATAAAAAATGAAGAACCAAATAAATATGATATGATACATTGGAAATTAATAACATTTAAGAAATTATATAAATAAATGTGCAGTGCCTTGAAAATATTTGCAGGTGTGCTTCAAAAGATGGAATTTGAATTATTCCACAGACTTCACAGAGAAAACCTACTGTGATGGTGTGATTGAGTAAACTTACACATCCCCCACTTTTTTCTATGTAAATAAAATTAAGATCTTGGTTCACAGACTGTCTTCAACACACTGAAATAGAATGGAGAACATGGCTATAAAAACAAAACCAACAGGATAGCTTTAATAAAATAACATATGGAATTTGTCCATAGTTACGAAGTTTTATGTATTAAGTTTTGAGTCAGGCAATATGTCTTTGGTTAAACCATCTGGAATTCTGCCCTCTTGACACAAATATAATCTTGTATAGAATATTTTAATTAAAATAAACACATGTGAAGCAGTCATGTTGCAAAAGAAATCCTGCCAGGCATATTTTAAAAAATAAAAATTGCAGATAGTTGCAACCTGGTGCTTTGTTTAGGAGAACACTAATCTAGGGGAAAAATATATAAAGCTGAATTGGAGAAGTAGAGGAGTCTAGAGAAGGAAGCATATTTTGAAACATGAATTTGTGATTGGACCTGTTCAGCATCACAGCTATTTCTTGAGAAATTAAGCCTGTTCCATTAGAGTAATTTGGTGAGAACATCATAATATGGTATCTTATTTGAAGTTGGTAGATGTTTGACTGCCTGCAGTTGTTACTACCTGAAGTTGTGACCACTAATAACATCTGTGGCTAAGCCATTTTTAGATGTTATTGTTTATACTCTCTCTTCCTTAAGAAAACATAAAATGATGGCAAAAGCCCTCAGATGATTAATCTTAGTATAGATTTAATGTCCCAAGAATAATTGTGCTGCACAATAGCTGGACCGAACGGGCTTGTCTACTACCATTTCTGGGCTTCTGGAAATCTAGTTTTAGCTTTCATCTCTGTAATTCTCCTAATATTTATTTAATAGAATCCCTCTTTGGCATTTCATCCTGACTGAAACCCATCATCTCTGAATCTAAAAGAAAATATTAGATTCCAGCTGGCCATCCTGTGGCTATTCCATTGTCTAATGCCTTGACCAGTTGATTAGCATGTACATGGTTAGTAGCTCATTGTGAGCATTCTTAGAGTACAAACCAATTATATTACATCATGATCCCAGTGGGATTGGGGCTTTCCTGAATGGGGCAGAAATGTAAAGAAAACGTTGTTTACTGAAGTCCCAAAACAATGCACTGTCATAAAGTCTCAAAGACCAACATTTAAACAATCCAGAAATGAACAAAAAATAAATTTCAATACTTCTTTCAATTAGAAACTGTTCGCTTTGGGAGTTAACTATATGCAGTGTAATAGTTAATTATGCCCTAGGATATAAAACTGTTGAAGCAGGACTTGTATGTCACTATGAAATATATCACACAATCATCAGCATTGTATGATTGCACAGATTTACAAAATGCTGTAAAATGGAAATTGTGCAGTTAATTACCAGCAGTTGAAAGAAAGTCTGATAAGCTTGTTCACAGACCCTTTATCTATGCTGAAGTTACATAATTTGGTCATAAAAACTGCATGGAAAGCTGGCTATACTCATTTTGTAAGCAGTTTCCCAACATGAAATCAGAGTAACGTAATACTCTACAACAGTGATATTAAACTTGATCAGCAGGTATTTAAAATGCTCTCTTATCTCAACAGATAGTAAATGTGTGTGTGTTTGTGGATATATGTGCCTATTTGCATACTAAAAGCAGGATAAATTTAGCAATATTCTATGTATAATTCAACAGGCTATGTTAAGTGTTTCTTCATTCTTGCAGCTTCTTGTTGTTTATCTTACTCAAGGGAAAAGAAAACTATTCAAACATTATTACCATTTGCATGTAGCAATTTCTATTTCTATTCATTTCTATTGCTACGTTTCTTCTACCTCTCTGGTTGAGTATTTTGGCAGAGCCTGGGTCATCATATTGATTTTTGAAGCATGATATATATTGAAATCGGAATTCAAATGAGAAAACATGGGCTGTGACAGTAGCCAATAGCCATTATTCAATTACTATGGAGTGGGGGGAAAACCCCTCATTTTCTGAATATTTTGAAGATTCCATTCTGCCAGCTGTATTTTAAGCTTTGATTTGTAAGCACAACATTATTTAGGGGCTTGTTTCCATTTCCCAATCTTCCCAAGTCATTTTAAAGCAGGTCCTGAAATCACTTTAACTGTTTCCTGCCTTTGAATTTTGGTGGCACAGTGGTTAGAATGCAGTATTATAGATTAACTCACTGCTCATTGTCAGGCGTTCAATCCTGACTGGCTCAAAGTTGACTCAGACTTCCATCCTTCTGAAGTCAGTAAAATGGGGACCCAGATCGTTGGGGACAATATGCTGACTCTGTAAACTTCTTAAAGATAGCTGTAAAGCACTATGAATATATATTTAAGTGCTATTACTTTGTACTCTGAGGGAACTCACACCACAACCCAAACAAAGCTGCCTTCTCTGGTCAAAGCTACTGCAGATCCTAGGATAGCAAATTCTCTTCCCCTCATGCCAGAAAGCACATATTGTAAGGGAATTCTGTCATTGCTCTGTCCTAGTTGTTTTGATGGGCAGTTATCTGAAAAAGAAAAAGAAAGATAGACATATCCAAGCTGTCTTGGTACTTGATGCTTTTCCTTTGTTGCACTGAAAAGCCTCTGTAGAAGAAATGACAGTATATCAATACTTTTGCAGACAGGCACTTCCAATAATATCTTCATCCATTGTGGCAGAATAGTGGAAAAGAGGAGAGAGGTGTCTGTTTCAGCTTTCAAAAACAAGTTACTGAATGTCTATGGAGGGGAAACATTAGACCCTTGCTACTAGAGGCACAAGCCCCCCACAAAGGTCATGGAGCAGGAAAAAAAGTGAACCTTGCTTTGATTTCAAAAAGATCATTATAAGAGATGTACAAGAAAAATCATTACTAGAAAAATATTGTCTCAGCTTTCAAGTCTTTTGACATCATACAGTCAGAAAGATTCAGAGCTGGTTTCCAGCTGCCTGAAAGCCATTATGTAAAAGTGCATTAAATCTATTTGAATATCTAGAACTGTATATAATGTATTTGCCTATATTGTTGTGCCTTTTCCTTTTTCTATTTTACTTAGGCCTAATGAGTACATTTAAGAGGCAATATAAACTCTCATTTTATGGTTTACTCTCATGGGCATGGAATTTTAATACAAACAAGGATGATTTTTAAAAAAATGTCATACCACACCCTCATCTTTTGCCTTTGGACCTTGAGGTCAGATGAAATTATGTCAGTGCACTGTCATAATCCACACATCATAATTTGCCCCACCTTGTCCCTGTTGTGAATGTCTAGACTCATATTTTCTTCTCATGTTAGAAATGGCTATATTGCCATCTTGACTGTTGCTTCTGTATGTACTCCTGACTATGATAAAAGTTTTGTTGGGGATTCTTAGCAAGCCTAATTGAAAATCATCCCCACGATTGAAAATTATGTGCAGTTCTCTTCCTGGCTTCACTAAGAATTTTTGATCAAAGAGCAAATAGGGTCAGGTCTAGGGTATGAACCCTTGTTGTAGCTTTTCTTTTGAAAAAAATTGCTGTAGTCAAGCAGAAAAATGGGACTATTTGACAAAAGGAAGAAAGTATTAATATATAGAAAATTTTTGCTTGTAAATATGAGAAGGAATGCAATTTTTGGAAATTATAACAGGTTAACAGGTAACATAGCAGAGATATGATTTATTTCATAACATCAGAATATTTTGACATGCTTCAGGTTTACAGTGAAAAGCTAGTTAACATCAAATTGCTTTTCCTTCATCAAAATGCTTTGTTAACTCTTCTTCTGTTCTTCCCCTTCAGTAACAAAGTTTTATTCTGTTTTGCCTAACATATTTTGTTTTAGACAACTATAACTTTGCCGCAGATTAAATTACACGCAAACCTCCAATTGCTGCAATAATTATTTTCTGTCATAAATTCCTCCATTGTAAGTATATTTGACCCTCCTTCCTCTTCTCCCTTTCTTTGATAAAGAAGTAATCAAAATATTATATATTTCATTCCTGTGTTGAGCTCTGACAGCAATTTTAAAGTTTAAAAATATCCTACAGTCAGTATATAGTTGCTATTTTCATCCAGCAAATATGTTATAACATATGAATAGTTAGCTGAGCACAATATATGTGTAACATATGATCTGTTTGTTCTTGCAGACTTTGTATATGACATGGCAATACAAATAATCCCTTCTGTGTGTTTAGCAGTCATCATGCTAAGAAAGGAAACACAGATAAAACTTAACAATATTCATCATAGAGATAGATAACTTATCCTTTCAGGTTTGCCCTGCTCTTGGTTGGAGATCATAAAGTCACTTTGACATCATGCTACTCTTTGATCTCATACAGCTTTGATTGTGAAGATTCTTGATCTGTTTCAATTTAATTCTAAGTCCAAAAGAAACTTTTACTTTCATTGCATTTTTAGTAATGCTCAGGCCTTGCCTAGCTCATGCTATTTGACAACTGCATCTTAGCTATGTCCATTGATATATCTTCCTGAAATACCTGATGAAGGGCAGTATAAACTTGTGTCCTGAGGTTATTCCCTATCTTGGCAAATTGTGCTGTGACAACAAATCATGTTATGAATGGAGGGTAGGAAGGCGGAAGTAAGAAACTGATTTATATTCAATCCAAAATACAATAGAGAAAATATGTTGCAGTTGGATGCATACCATATTTAGCAACAATTCAAAAGAATCATGTAATAAGAGAAAATAAACTTTTTCAACACACTAATTGAAAAGAAAACCAATAAAAGAAATGTTGTATAATTCAGCTTTCTATTGTTACTATTTTACAAAGATTAAATCATTACTGCAGATCATCCTGTATTAAAAGGCTTGGTCTTATTCTTATTTTAATAAACCATAAATAGTTGTCTGCTGAATCCCAATTATTCAGTAATTGGGATGTTGCAGTCTTCCTTCCAGAGGAAGGAATTTAAATGCATTTTTAAATGAAATTGGTAGTACAAGAATTCGCTTTCCAAGATTCAGAAGAATCATTATAATAAGATATCTTACTTGCTTCCCATGGCCTTAAAGCAAATGACTCTGAAAGACAGGATAAACAGGCCTAAATTTATACCTTGCTATGTAGAACAGTATGAATAAACTTTGTTGGGTATTGAAGGAGACAAAGATATTGAGGATGGCTTTTTCCAAAGTAACTAAATTGGACTTCTCTGACTTAGCATAGCTCTAAATGCAGAGTTCATATTCTGGTGGCTCTGGTCTTCAGCTGTGCCAGATAAGGACCCTGACAGCACTAATTCCATTCTTCTTTAATTATTTACCTGTAAATTTAGCCATTGTTTAGAAGAAAAATATGACAAAGCCCCTTCTTCTGCTCAGTTTCTCCATATAATCATGCTAGCAGCTGCTCTTAAATGAATTTGCACTAGCCTGTTGCACACCCAGATGAAAACTGCATGATTGTCCCCACATGTCTTTTCTGCACAGGGAGAAATGTTGGTGGCAGTGATGAAGACACAACTGTGTTAGTTTTGTCTAAAAGCAATACTGCATAGTGTGACATCTGGTGCTTACAAAGCAACTTCAAAGTATACTTTCCCAGTCATTAATCACCTTTGTGATTGACCTGGGAATAAATGTTTATTAACTGGAGGCAGCGCAGCCATAGAAATCACTGTTCTGAGGAAGAGTATATAAGCAGTTTATTATTAGACCATGTAATCACTCAGTTGACCTTTATTAGAAAATCACTTACAAAATTCTGTGCCCAAGTAAACCACCACAACAACAATAATAAGGAGGGGAAAAAAGGAGTAGGAGCAGGAGAATAATGACCAAATAAATTTGTTGTTCAGCAGATTGGCATTGTTCTCTTCTTTACAATCATTTCACCTTTGTGACATTTTCTCAGTTATCGGCATATTTGCAGATTCAGAATGTTAATGAGAAATACAGGAACTATATAATAATACTATTTTATTTTGTGAAATAAGTCAAACACAGGACATATTGATGTTGAGAAGTTTGCACAGGGAACATTTTGTTATCTGAAACCAATCAAGCCACAGGCAAAGAGGGAAAAGTGTGATTATCATTAAAAATGGAGAGAAGGAACTATAGCAAAATCATGAACCAGGTTTTCAGGACAAGCCATCATGCTTTGGGGCTGAGCAGCAATAGCATTTCCCTGCTAGGGCAAGGTGAATAGTTCTTACAGCAGGAAATATTATTTTAGGTCCCTCAACAAGCATGAAAATTACTCCATACATGTCCTAAAGATCAGTTACACAAATCAAAATTATCTATGAAAAAATGTGTTGCCTGTAGCAGCAATTTAACATTTTATTTCCATTCAGGGAATCCAAGGTCAGCTGTGGTGAAAAGCAGTCTACTTTAGAGAAGTCTTCTTAAACTGATAGCAATAGCAATAACAGCAGCAGTTAGATTTATATACTGCTTCATAGTGCATTGCACCCCTCTGTAAGAGTTCACAGAGTCAGCAAATTGCCCCCAACAATCTGGGTTCCCATTTCACTGACTTCGGAAGGCTGAGTCAAAATTAAGCCAGTCGGGATCAAACTCCTGGCTGTGGGCAGAATTAGCCGGAAATACTGCATTCTAACCACTGTGCTACCCCTCTTTAATAACAATTTAAATAGACTAGATTCAACCTTACAACCAAAGATAGGTTCAGCTGCAATTCCAAGTTAGCTCAGTTAGCATAGTCACCAGTAGGAAATGGAAGGTTACAAAGTCCAACGCTTCTGGAATGCATAATAATGGGAATACTACAGCAGGTAACACTGGCTAATATTAGAGTAAATTTTTATATTTCCTTATGACTGCGACAAAGCTTTGATGCAACTTACATGTTAAATATGCTAGGTTGAGTCTCAGGAAAAGAGATCCAAAGATCCTAGATTAATCATCAAGCATATTTTCTAATATAAGCCTAAACATTATGACACACTATCAAAATTGATAAGGCTAGCCTTTCAGCCAAACAAAAGTTTTGTCCTGGGGAAAAGCAGCTCTTTTTTAGACATATTAGAGCCAAGCCAAAAACAAGAATCAACACTTGCCCTATTCAATTCACTTTCTGGACAAAAAAATTAGTGGATGAAGCCCCCAACTTGCTGTCATTAATCTACTCTAAATAGAATTATCAAAAAGAACAAGAAAAAGAAAAAAAGAAGTAAAGTGACTTTTTTTGGTGACACGCCCATATGTTATGACCTACTTTCTGTTTTTGTACCCCAGTTACTCACAAATTAGTTTGTTTGCAACTGACTTCAAATTATTTTCACTTCTAAGAACAATCTTGGGTAAGTTTCGTCTACAACTCCCCCCCCCCCCCCCCTTCATTGCATTCCCTGACAATTTCCACAGTCGGTGATATAAAATCTGACTTCAATTTGTTTTCTGCTATATGCTTATCCTTCTGCTTGCTTGGTGCAACTTGAAGATATCTCACTAACCATTTTTGAAGGATGTATCTTCATAATATGGCTTTTGGCTCATTTCCAACCCAATATAGAGGCAACTTGAATTCATCCTTGGCTATTCAGATTTGGCTTCTTCTCCAACACAATTGACATACAAATCATCTAGGTTGCTTTATTCACGATCATAGCAATGATGCACTCAGGGTCTGGCATTTGCTGAACTCCTGTAGACTAGATGAAGTTGTTGCTAGTCATTTGACATTGTCCTCCATTGCCATTTTGGCTTGAGTTTAAGGAGAAACCAGACATGTACTTTCTGTGGAGGCATCTGCCTGTACAATGCCTTGACATGGTTGACAATGCTCCACCGAGGAACTAAATGAGCAATTTATATGCAGAGGTATATTGGTTTTCTGAGATATATTGCTAGATTGTTTATACAATATATATTCACTGATCTTTCAAAGGACTAGTAGACCTGTCTGTAAAACAAATAAAGAAAATGAAAAGACTGCCAATCAATTTAAACTGAGAAAAAGCTGCATTGCTAGTTCTATCCCAAAGAAGTGCAGTACAGTTTTTTTTTCCTGATTCTGTCAACAAGGGGAACTTGCACTGCACAATCTTGTATTGCATTGCTGTTGTTCCTTTGGTAGGAAGTCTGGGTCATTTGCCAACTCTAATGTCATTTTGCATGCTCCGTGGGATATTTCTGGGTGCTACTGACTGTAACCTTTTTGCTGCCAGCACTGATTACCCTAATTGTTGCAGCACTTGTGTGTTTGGGACAACAGGGTGAAATGAATGAGTTCTGCCAGTTTTCCCTTCTAGACCAAGTCACATAAAAAGAAAACAATCTCTGTGCATAAATAGGCCAGCTGACAAGTTGGGGAGGAAAGCAATTTGGGAAGTAAAGAGATAGAATTCTTTCCAAGTGCCATGTAGTCTTTTTGTGCTTCAAATTGTACATCCTGTTGGCTGGTTAGCCAGACTATTTTTGGGCAACAAAGCCTGGTAGATCTGTGTTCAGAAAGAGCCAGAGAGACAAATTACTTTCAGGCAGTAACTCCACACCGGCACGAGCCATTTGGGTAGCTTTGAAGGTGGCTGAATTCTGTGTCCCAGGAACTAGCCACACTTACTCAAGTTTATCACACCACACATTAAGAAGAGCAATTGCTGGTAGTTTTTCTTTCTTTAAGATTTATTTTTGAGCACTTCATCCTTTTATCCTTTCAAGTTAATATCATCAGGATTTGGTCTGACTTTCAACGCTTGACTTAGGAACTCAAAGGCAGAACATATTTGTAGTTGCCAATCTGTTCTTCCCAGTAGAAGGAATTCATCTAGCACAATTTGAAATTATCCCTAGTGCAGTTTGGTGAGTGTCTTGCCAATAATCCTGGGTAGGAGGGAAAACAAAATTAAGAAATCTGTTAATCCTAATCACTGCCCTTCAATGTTCTGTCAGTAGAGTAGTAAGAATAGAACCATTCATTACTGAGGCAGATTAGACCTTGTCCATTGGGGCAGCTAATTCATTCTCCCTTTAGCCAGTAAACTGGAGAATTTAGAAAGAGGATTAATTCAGACATAGTTAATTCAACTTCAACAGTCCCTGGGATAACAAATATATTTTCATTCCCATAGCACAGATGCATGCAACATGGTAGAACCTTTTCAGTGAAATTAAAAACAACAACACCCTTACAATAAAGTTTGATATAATGGATCTCAGCTTAGCACAGTCTAGATTCCATGGACAAAATCTGTTCAGACTCTGTATGCAGCTGTACATTTGATATGTAAAATATACATATGAAATTTGTAGTATTTTACACTAAAATTGTGATACTGATTAAATTTAGGCATTCTGCCAATTGTCCCATCAGTTTGCCATCTTACTTTATGCATGAAAGCAGAAAAAAAAGTTAGGAAAAACTAGATCAAGTTATGCAGAGTTATCCATTTAATGCAATACTGAAAAAATGGAGTGAATCCAAAGTCTGTAATCATTTTGATGAATCATCACACCAATTTAATATAAATCTTACCATATTTGGATATTGGTGAAACTATGCTTTGATTATTATTTTTTCTATATTAATAATCACATTTTAAGTAGTTTTCACAATTTTTTACAATAATGCAGAAATGAACAGCTTCCTAAATATTTGCTTTAGATGGTAATTTGTTTAGAATATACAAACACACATCAAGGGAATATTATTCAGTATTCCAGGAGTGCATTTTGAATGATAAAAAAAAAAGAAGTCCGAGTTAAAAGACACAACTATAGACTGAAAGCTCTCAAAACCCTTGGGCTAATGATAAGGTAAGTTGAAGAGAGAATGAAAATATGTATAGTAAAATTAAGAAATTTCAGAGGTATTTCTTTAAGATTTCTTTCTGAGCACTTCTGCATCCTTTTATCCTTTCAAGTTAATATCATCAGGATTTGGTCTTGACTTTTCACGCTTGACTTAGGAACTGAAAGACAGAATATATTTGTAGTTTTCAATTTATTCTTCTCAGTGCAAGGAATTCATGTAGCACAATTTGGGATCCTATTCCATAGAAATTATCCCTAGTACAGTTTGATGAGTGTCTTTAAAGATCACAGGCTTTCTCTATTTTTACAAATAGAAACGGAGACCAATATATTATCAATTTATATGTCACAAATGATGTAAGTAAACTCTTTACTTGACAGGATTAGTGTATGCACTCCTACAAAAATCAGCAATGTAAACAAATGTTTGTCACTTCTGTGAAAATCCCTGTAAGGATGGAGAGGGATTGAATTTTGTGACTATCTGGTCCAGCCTGAGATAAGAATGAACCTTCAGTCCATTATCAATAACTGGGTTTTAGATGTGATGTAGAAATTTTGAAATAAAGATTTTAGGTTTACACTGCATTCTATTTCATTATTTCCAAGGTTCGGATATTTGAAACTGTATGATGATATTTTATCAATGTCTTAGCTATCTGAATGGCCTAATGACTATTATTATTCATAGTGGGGAAATGCAACTTAATCTGTGAGACCTTTTTCCTTTCTCATGTCTCAACATTCAACTTTATTCCATACAGAAAATATCATCATTATTTCTTATTACCATCCCTTTCCTCTATACAAAAGCCCTTATTTGGAGTAGCTGTTCCTAAGAATAGCTGCAGTTATTTTCTGAAAATTTCATCACTTTCTCAAAACAGACAAAAAAAAGGACTCACATTTTAACATCAGAATGAAAAGAAGCATATCTCAAAAATCGCCAACAGTGATTTGAGCAAATTTCATCCACATCTTGTGAAAATGTTTTTCCATTCAGATCAAAACTAAAAAATGGTCTGGAAAATGGGGGAGAGGGAACAATTCTGAGTTTCTGAATTTTCTCAGTCAAGTCAGACCATATTATCTCAAGAATAATCTAAAGCAGTGATCTAAAGCAGACACAGTCATTTTAGGAGCTGACCTTTCTTTATCTCCTCATTCATGATTAAGAGCTATTGTGGCAATTAATAACCACTAATAACATAAGAACCTGTTTCATCTGATAAATCTGATAGAGTAAATCATATTTCTAGAGAGGTATACCAAATAAATTCACTTTATGTTATCATTTAACTTGCTTGAAGGTGGGAAGTGTTCGTACTATAATTTTATTTCATATGTAGTATTTTAAAAATATTAATAGAAAGTATTTCCAGTAGTCCTTGAGTTACAATCACTCATTCAGTGAGTGTTCAAAGTTATGATACTGTTGAATGAGTTGTGCAACCTTTCTGAGGGAGATGGATGGTTTAGAAATAGGAAAAATAAATAAATAAATAACTCTAAATGGATGTAATCCAGAGGAAAAGAACAGCAGCAGCAACAATAAGAATTCTATTACATGACATGAATGAATTGAAAAAAAAAGACAGAATAGAAAAAGTGATTGGATTATTAAGAGATCTAAGAATAAATTAGAATGGTGATTACTGAGCAACTGCTGAAAAAAAATACTGTTTGTTTTAAATATATTAAGCAGGTCTGGTCATATTAACTTATGCCAAAGGAATATGGCTGATATCTAAAATTTAAAACCACAACCGAGAAAAATCAAGAAATTGAAGAAGAAATGAGAGAGGAAAGTTATTTCAAAACGTGCACAATGCTGTAGTAGAAACTAACCCAGATAAAATAAGGCTTATCTCAGTCAGAAGCAGATTTGGCAACCTAACTAATATTTCTGTGTTTTCCTTGGTGATTTCTAGAGATATTTGAAGGAGCCCAGGACCTATTCTTCACTTTCAGAATTCACAGTTCAATGTATATTGTTGATGGTAGAGTGGCCAAGCAGAATTCTCTTCAAATCACACCAAGTTTGCACATAATAAAGAATGGTGAGGCTTTCAATATTGATGTCAGCTCTTCAAGATAGGACAGGTAAAGATATGGACTTCACAAGAAACACTGAAACTCTACATGTATTTCAATTGATATACAGTAGACCAAGGGTCTTCCTTGGCAAGTTTAAAACTTGTGGACTTCAACTCCTGAGCTAACATAACTGGAGGAGGAATTCTGGGAGTCGAAGTCCACAAGTCTTAAAACTGTCAAGTTTGAAGACCCCTGCAATAGACTATAATGAAAGAATCTTGAAAGCCTGACAGTATTTTTCTTTCCTTCCCTCTTATACCAAAGAGAGTCAAGACAGGGCAACTTAAGAATCTTTCCCATGCTATCTTCTCTTCCTGGGATTAGTGGGATACATTAATATTTTGCAAATGATCTTTGTAGTCCTGCTCCAAGGTCAGCTCTGTGTTTTTTCTTCAGCTTGAAAAGTGGATGGCATAATTTTGATTAAAAGGATATAGGAGTTGTTAATAAGCAAAGTTTTAGAAGTTTAGTGAGACTTTATGACTGGCAGTGGATATGCAGTGAGGACTCCTGTACTTAAGGAGATCATTGAAATGCACAGTAATGTGAAAAGACAAATTGAATGTATGTTTGTTGATTTAGAGTAGGCTTTAATTACGCATTAGCTTATGCAACTATGGAGTTGAAGGTTGGCTACTGAATGTGGCAAGGGCACATGGTAGAAGAAAGCATGCATGAGCACAAATGGAAGTCTTAGTGAATTGTTCAACATTATGCAGATGGAATAAGACATGGATATATGATGTTCCCCTTTTAATGTATTTATGGATAAATGAATAAGGAAAATTTATGGTGACAGCAGAAGTGTGTGGTTGACAACTTAAATATACACAAATAATGCTTGGGTTTGCAATGAATGTTAGACAGATTATATGATGGAATGATAATTTAATGTGTCAGACTCCAAGGTAATTACTTCTGAAACAGAAAACGGAGTGAATGACTGTAAGTTATTCCAATATGGCAAAAAGAAAAAAGGAAAAACAACCATGTTTAGATGAATTTGCATACCTTGACAGAAGTTTACTAAAGTAATTGAAGTGAAATATTAAGCTATGAAAATATTGTTAGAAAGGGGATGTTTCACATGGTGGAAAAAGTGAATGTCAAAATAAGTAAAACAATTGTACACAAAAATGTTCCGTCCATTTTGTTAGAGTGGTGATAACTGAGTGTCAGGAGAAGCATAAGAATAGGTTGAATGCAGTAGAAATAGCATATTTAATAATAAAACAAGAATGAATGGGTCTTGAAGGACTGTCAATTGAATACAAATGTGGATATTCTGTATGAAAGGGGTATTCTGAAGCATTTTTGGTCACATCAAAAGAATGAATGAGTTTGAATAGCAAAATAAATGGAAGAAGGAAGACTGAATGAATCAAAAAGAAAGAGAAGACCAAGAAAACTGTGATCAGCTGAATCTGATAAAATCCTTAAAAAATGATAAAAGGCAATGTGTGAGTTAGTGTCTTGTGGACACTAACAAGTGGTACAGGCAAGGACAACTCATATGTATAAAAGGGTATAAAAATATATAATGAATTGTGTTGATTGAATACATTTAATTGTGTTTTAATAGTATGCTAATTAAATTCTATGGTTAATTATTTCTTTCTCCTTTTGTGTGCTTTCTCAGTGCTCCTTAACCTGAATTGCATAATGAGTAAGTACAGTAGGAAGGAAACAAATGAATAAATTGACTTTCTTAAAAGTCACAGTGAGACCTGAAGAATCTCTGATAGCATGATTGTTTCTATGTTGCTCTTATAATTGTTCTCTTAATTCTATCACCAAATTAGTTTCAATGGGTATGCAGTAATTTTTTTTTAAAAAAGATTACTGTAAGTATGAAAATCCTGTAAGTATTTAGCTACTAAAAGGTGCAAACAAATGGATATCAGCTTAATAAAAAGCATAATCACTGGTAATGTTAATATCTTTATTGTGTAAATGTTAATACTTAAGCGCGGAGTACATTTAAATTTCTTCATGGAAAGTGCTTGAGGTTTAACCATAAATGAGGACTATAGATCAGCAAAGGATAAAATTGAATAGAGATACATTATCTATGTCTTCTAATTTGCTACTATATAGCTGAAGTTATTTCTCATTAACTTTATCTTTATTCTTGTTCTAGTATATCAAATTGGGGCTGCCAAAATTCAGAGAATCTGTAGATGGTAGCAATACGACATAGAATCTTCTAATTGTGAGGTCCTTGGTGGTCTGTAACCTGATTGGTTTTCTTGAAGACATTTCAGTACCAGACTAGGTAACAATATCATATAGTGCACTGATGATGTTACCTAGTTTGGTTAATGAAACGTCTTCAAGAAAACTACCAAGTTCTAAGAGCACCAAGGACCCCACAGTTCAACCCTGAGCTACAAGTACAGGTAGTCCTTGACGCACAACAGTATACTTAGGAACCATTCAAAGTTACAATGGTACTGAAAAAAAGTGACTTATGACTGTTTTTCACACTTATTATTGTTGCAGCAACCCCACGGTCACATGATCAAAATCCAGATGCTTGGNAACTGGTTCATATTTATGACAATTGCAGTATCCCAGTCACCTTTTGTGACATTCTGGCAAGCAAAGTCAAGGAAGAAACCAAATCACATAACAACCATATTACTAACTTAACAACTGCAGTGATTCACTTAGCAACCATGGCAAGAAAGGTCATAAAATGAGACAAAATTTACTTAACAACTGTCTTCCTTAGCAACAGATCTTTGGGGCTCATTTGTGGTTCTACATCAATGACTACCTGTAATATTTTCTATCTGTAATCTTCTAACTCTTTGCCACTTTCTTGTGGTTATTTAAAGTTGACAGCTTGCACCTGGCAGTCTTAACATAGAACTTACTGCAGGAGATAATACCAGAGTAGTTGAGAAATTCCCTGCTTTGTATTCAAATATGGCCTTCTCTTGGCTCACTTAAAAAAAGAACACTACTGACAGCTCAGTGGCAAGGAAATTAAAGCATTATGCATAATTTGACAAATAAAATTAACACTTTGGAATGATCAACCTGCAAAAAAGAACAACTTAGTCAAGACAAAATATCAAGAACCAGTTAATGATGTCTGGGGTTTGTTTGTTGTTTTTTTAAAGTTTGAGCTATTAAAGGTTTACACTTTTAAAAAATAAAGATATAATCCAACTGTTTCTATACCGTCAATTTTTTTCTGCCTCCATATTATTCTATTTTTTTAAAGCCCATATGCATCAATTATATTACACAACAGTTCTTTAATTAACTGTGTCATTCTCTCCAATGTGGTGAAAGCCATAAAAATTGAAATTAACAATCAGTACAGAAACTGTTACTTTGGGGCTGAAGTCTTATTTTGGCAAATAGCTTTATCTGCATAGCTGCAGAGCATGTTAGCTATGGGAAAATCATCTTTGCAATATGATTGATATGTGGCTCATTAAAGGGAGAGAGATTTATTTGTTTAGCCTTCATTAACTCTTACCAGCTGTATTGTCTAATATCTTCCAGCCACACATATACTGATAGCTTTGTCCCTTTTAAATCCATGATTGATATTTCATGAACATGTTAGCATGGTTGAATCAGCAGCTGTTAGGCAACAAGATGAGATAACTATTTATTTTACATACTGAGCAGTTGTCAAGCAAGATTAATATCCCTTAGTCAGTAAAAAAGAGTAAACATCTTTAACAAGAATCTTGATACAAAGATAGTAAGAGTAATGGAGTCAATCTTGTATTGACTTAACCAGTTTTGAACTATTTCTCATGTCTTGTCCCTTCGGATGGGCTTTTATTGGAAAGCAAGTTAAAAATTCAACCTCCTTAATAGCTTCAACAATCTAACTGTCAATATAATACTGTCTGTATTATTTTCTAAAACTTTTGCACTCCATAAGTAATTGACTGAATATGATACCTACGGAATATTACTGGAAATGTAGCTAGTGACAGTGTTCATTGTGATACAACTAAGTAGTTTAAAATCATCAAGACATTTATTCTTAGAAGAGAAAAAAAGTGGACCTCCTGAAATATAGTACTTAAAGTCAGTTTCTAAAACATCTTACTTGCTGATGCTTCTTCACACTGAATATTATAGATGATAATAAAATTGTAAGTGGATCTAAAGTATTATCTGCATTATATTTCTTCAATCAAATCTCCTCCAAGGTAAACAATTAAAACCACTTGTTTCTGTTTTTCAGACCCTAAAGATCCATATCACCCGTACAACAAAAAACATTTTTTTCTAATATTTAATGCAAATTGGCATTAATATCATTCTTGATTGCTTAATCTGAAATATTTCCCCAAGGAGTCACTTTAAAAAAATACCCGCACAGACTAAGTAGTAATGGATTTTTATTTCTCCGGGACTTGTGGTTGTTTGAGATTTTTAAAATGATTTTTCTGAAATATTTTTGGTGGTTTGAAATTATTTTACAATGGCAGTGTGAAAGTGCTCAAATAATATACTAAGTGTGATCTTTAGTACAACCTATTTGGCTTACATGATATACTACGGAATAGGTGAAATATTAAGTATTGCTCATAATCTATATACAGCATGATAATTTTATGAAGTCAAGATTTTATTTTCAGGTTTACAATATGACATTGACTTGATGGCAGAGGCATTTGGGAGATTAAAACAATTGAGATGGTACAGTAGTTATAACTACACAGTCAAAACCCTCAATGCTTTTTACATTTACCTCTGCTTGAATGCAATGCATAAAACAATATAGTAATATAAATATTATTAGAGAATATAATTGTATTATTTTAAGTGGCATTCCAATATTTCCCTGTGATGAATTTATAATAATTAAGAAAATATAAAACCAATCATTACTGTCTTGTCACATTGGTATAATTTTCTTTTATAATATTTAACATTTGAATAACACAGTACTCCAAACTTCAGTATAGACAAAATTATGAATATACATGGATTTCAGCCATCTTAAATTGCACAATTATAATCAAGCTACAGAACCAGCACAATGAGTACCATAGGTGTTGCCTCATAAAGTTTCCTCACAATCCACATCTATCCTAGAGAAGTTGATTTGTGAGATAGTGAGGTGTGTGGGAAAATGAGCAGTGTCTAAATTTGATAAAGAAATAAATTAATGAATAAATCAACCAAAAAAAAATAGAGAAAAGAGTATTGCTACTCCATGAATGCAGAATTGTTCACATGACATTGGATCTTCTCCTCAGATTTTAGTGGTAAATCCAAATGGAAGGGGAAATAATGAGTAGGCCATTTTCCTTCAAAATGAAGTTGATTGGACCTCACAATATTCTTCCATTTTTCCATGTAAACCTGCAAGTATGGAAAGTGAAATGGAACATATGAGGAGCAAAGGTCTTCTGTATTGTGACTGAAACTTCAGACCAGATATTCTATATGGTTCAATGATACATTTAGGCAGGGGGAAGTTGATGAAAATATTTGTGACATTTTGTTGTTCATCATTCTGGAATCTCTTGGAAAGATGGTCCTCAGATATACTAAATAGATAATAAATAGGCAGTTTGGTGTAATGGTTAAGCTGCTGGTCTAGAAAGCACTTTCCTTGGCCATGAAAGCCACCTGAGTGACTGTGCCAATCAATCCGTCTCTCTCTCAGTTTAATCCACCTCACAGGGTTGCTGTTGTGGAGAAAATAGAAGGAAAGAGTATTATGTATAATTGCCATCTTGAATTACTTATAAAGTAATAAAGGTGGGATAAAAATATAATAAATAAAATAAAAATGAAATGTAGGTACAAGTTATTACAAACCACACATAAATATTGCATATATTTCCAAAGACTCTTAAATCACTCTGATAAATCTTGATTTGAAATAAGATGGCACTTTTATTTCTTATTATTTCTGACTGAAATGTATCATTGTCTTGAAATATATGAGAGTTAATATGGGATTTATAAAAATGCTCTGTTCTGTCGTAATTCTGTGAAATTCATGTTCTTTTTGTTTTCTTGCTGGATTTCAGCAGTCTCTAATGAATGCTTATCTACCTTAACAATTTTAAATAAATATCTGTGGCAGATTAATAAAAGCATCAGCCCTGACTTGCAGCAATCACCACTGTACAAAAAGATATATTGTGCTCAAGGATGACAACTATACATACATATTTTGAGGTGAAAATTGCTAAGTAATTTCTCTGAACAATAGTAATTCTACAGACAATCCATTATAATTACAGGTTATTTATAAGTCTTTCTATAGTTATAGAGATGTTTTTAAAGGACTTACATAGAGTAATATATCCCATGAAGATCACTGCATTATACCTATAAAAATAATTAGTAGTGAACTGTCTTTTTCAATAACACAGAGAGGGGTTTCACTGTGTGAAAACAGCAGTAGATTTTGTTTTCCATTTTCACCAAGGAGTTCAAGAGGTAAAAAAAATAATTACATTGAAAAAGACTCTTATGGTTATAGTACTGGAGAAACTCTTCTGTTTTTTAAAGTGATGTTCTAGGACTTCCATTTTACAAATTAAATATTGGATAAAAGACTCCACTTCAACACCTCGCGTCTCGACTATTGCAACACTCTCTACATGGAACTGCCCTTGCATGTCATCCGGAGGTTGNAGCTGGTGCAGAATGCGGCTGCGCGGGTAGTGATGGGAGTAACC
>AZIM01003177.1:50721-61284 GCA_000516915.1 Ophiophagus hannah | reverse complement strand
TGTTTGGAAACTGAAACAGTATTTGCTGGGTGAGCAAGGAGACAGCAAGGAACCTGGGTGTAGCTTAGCTGAACTGCAGTGGGAAGAGATTTCTTTTCAGGTGGGGAGGGGGAGCAGAACTCCTTAGCATCAGAGCGTGTTAATAACAGTATAGGAAATACTAATGCTCTGATGGTCATTTCAAAAAGTCCTGTGTTACCGAGCACCTAGAAGCCAAGAGGAATACTACGTGCCAAATTTCAAGTTTGTAGGCTTTACGGCTCTGGAGATTTTGTGATGATGCATGAGTGGTATTTTGCTTTTATACATGTACTGTAGATTCCACAACAGATGTCCCTCTCATTGTCATCATCNNCAACAAAGTATATCTGGAGAAATGAAGGCTGCTGTTGAGGTCCTGCCATGATACTCCCTATCCTGTGGTATATCTGCCCCTGCACTTTGAATGTTGGCGTAAGATTTCCCTCCTTCACCTGTCTGGTTCCAAAAGACGTCATTTGGAAACATCTGTTGTACTTCCGGACAGCAGAAAGTGGTTTGCCATTGGATGCTGGTGGGTGAGAAGGCTGTGTAAGGGTTCAGGGTAGGGCTAAAGGGAAGGGAGGTGGACTTTATCACCACTGCAGCACATCCCGGGACTCTCATCCTGCCACTTTAGAGCATGGCACTAGGCACAAGGTAACGGAGGTCTGAGATCAACAACTTTTTCCCTGGAATAATGAATCTGAGGTTCATATTGAAAACCAGACAAATACTTTTTAATCCAAGGCATTGATCTCATTTGTGACTGATTAATGTAGGGGCTATTAGATGTATAGTTTTTTTACAGCCTGTCTACTGACTTGGGGATGAGTTTGAGGATACTTGTGTGTAGCTTCCCTTACTTGTGTTTTCCTAATCGCATCTGTAAATCTTTTTCTGCGTTTTTTGCCTCTTTTCCCTTTAACTGGTGTTACAGTAGAAGGAACAGATTCATTTGAACTGAGGAGCAAAATAAAGGGAAAAAACTCTGCCTCTGCCTTCCAGCATCCATTGATATTCATCTGGCTAGCGTCCTGTCAGTGTGTGAGAGAGTTGAGGGGTGTTTGGAAACTCACAGTATTTGCTGTGCAAGCAAGAAGGAAACAGGAAGGAGCCTGGGCGTGGCTTAGCTCAACCATTCTGTAATAAAAGTGCTTGCTGCTGTGAAAGTAAAACTGGAACTGGAACTCCTCTGCTTGTGTTTTGCATTTGGAACAAATTTCTTTACAGATGGGGAGGAGGAGGAGAACTCCTTAGCATCAGAGGGCTGTTTGGAAAGTCAAAGAGTTATTTGCTGTGGAGCAAGGAGACAGCAAGGAGCCTGGGCGTGGCTCAGCTCAACTGTTCTGTAATAAAGCTGTTTGCTGCTGTGAAAGTAAAACTGAAACAGAAACTCCTCTGCTTGTGTTTTGCATTTAAAAGAGATTTATTTTCAGGTGGCGAGGGGGAGAAGAACTCCTTAGCTTCAGAGCGTATTAATGATAATATAAGAAATACTAATGCTCTGATGGTCATTTTGAAAAATCCTTTCTTAGTAAGCACCTAGAAGCCAAGAGAAACAATACATGCCAAATTTCAAGTTTGTAGGCTTTACGGTTCTAGAGATTTTGTGATGATGCATGACTTTTTCGCTTTTATATAGATTTAAAAAAATAATTAAACTTCATCTTGCAAAGAGCTGCACAGTATTGTGGAGACACAAGAGGGCAGCATGGATTATAAATTGGCAGAGTTCCTGCATATGGAAGGAAATGGATCATATTCAACAGGGCTTTATCTTCTGTAAATAAATGCAGGACAGCCCAAAGTATTTGACCACAATAGAAATCTACTGCTATATTCACAAATTTTGTAAAACTTATGTATTTATTTATTATTTATTATTTATTTATTTATTTATTTATTTTACTATAATTCACTATAATGTCCAATCATTTTTAATTTCTCATTAGCTAATGTATTTNNNNATTTTTAATTTCTCATTAGCTAATGTATTTTAAGACGACTTGATAGAACCAGCCTATGCCTTAGACTCAATAGGCTAAGAACATACATACATACCTCATTCTCCTGACATAAGTTGAATAAATCCTACAATATAGAGCTGAAATTCTTCTATATCCCACTTGACATGCCAAAGCTATCACCATCCTGCATGCCACAACTGAAAAAAACAGTTATAAAAATAGTGGTAAATTACCAGTTTCCTAACCAGATTATGGAAAGGAACAAGCCATCTTATTCATTCATAAGGGGAGGGAAGGCGCAGAAGGGAGAAATGCTCTATCACATACCAAAGCTAGCAGTTACTCAGACACAGCTCAAACTTATTATATATCATTTTATCTTTCACTGTTTAGATTTTAGGCTTTTTCAATATTATTACTGGCTCCCCTAAGAAGCCTTTAATGACTGAAATATGAAAACAACCCTAAATAACTAGAAGCCTTTTGAATATTCTCCCTCTACTCGAACTTACTATCAGTAGTAGCGTCTATGAACAGCTGCAACTGTTCTAGCTCTCAAACGGCAAGTGGCAAAAATCCTCATCTCACTAAACTATGAGACTACCAAAGCAACCCTCCACCATTTTTATTTAGAATAAAACGGTAAATGCAATGCAGTATCTTCGTGTACGTCTTTAGGGTTGCAAAGTAAACAGTATCTTTAAAAAGAAACCGTGTTAACGTTTTTCAGGGTTTTTAAAAATGAAACTAGTACTTTTAAGGGATTCTAGAACAAGCTATAGCTATAAACCAACATCAGGCGACGGTCGGGAAAGAGGGGGGAAGTAGAAGGGGATCTTTAATCCGAAAGTGAAGGGTATTAAAACTTCTCGATCACCGTCTAACCTTTTAATCCGGGAAATGCTGAAAAGCGTGGCTCTGCTTTCAAAGACAGCAAAACACCGTGACGCACATACAGGGCAGAGTCAAAAGTTAAATATAGAGAGCTGAGAAGATGTGGCCATTCACTGAGCGTAGTGATTTCAATATCAACGATAGTCAAACGCACGCCTCCCACTTACTAGCCTTGCAGCTCCCAACAATTCCCGCCAGCAGGAAGTATTGCATTGCAGTTCCGCCACGAAGGAGTAAGCTTTGGTACCGCAAACTACGGTGACCGTAATGCCTCGCCTTGGTACTCCCAGGTCATGTGAGCGTATGTTGCGTTTTAAATGCTGGCGGTATTTCGAAGTTGCAATTTGTTTAAAGCATCCTGATTTTTTTTCCTTTAACGATAGGATTAAAACAGCAAAGGAGGAGTTGCTAAAATTGTAAGATTAACGCTGCAAATGCTGAATAATTTTTGCCCAAGATAAAATGCAAAAAAAAAAACAGCAAATAAATCAAACGCTGGTTCTGTTAAACCGATTTCAAAATAGGCTGCTCAAGAATATAAAAGGAAAGTGAGCTAGCTTCCAACTGGGATCGAGTCTGATAATAGATCTCCGTTTAGCTCCAGGGCTACTCTCAACTGTAAAAGACGCTTCTCATGTTTCTAAGATAAATGGAAAAACTAGTTTTACCCGAGGATGAATCGCCAGAGACAGTTGCTGGCAGTTAATGTAGACCTGGGTTTTTATTTTTGTTTTTTTTTTCAATCTTTGCAGCTGGAAATTATGTGAACGTCAACTCCCAGAATTCCCTAGCCAGCCCTGATACAAAACAGCTTGTCAATTCTCCAATGCTAGAATATTCTCCTGATAAACCTTTTTAATCAAGGTTAGGTACTAAGCTAATTTAAGAGGAAAGTATACAGGCGTAGAACAGAATGGAACAGTATCCTGTAATTTCAAATATAATGGTCATTTAAAAAAAAGTATTGTTAGTAATAACATTAAAAGAAAAAAGGTTCCTAGCAAATTCTGTTATAAACAACTCCAAACATTTTAATCCTATTGCTCAAAAGATTTCTTCCTCCTCCTTTTAAAAAGAATAATAAAACCAAACCCCAATTTAAAGATAGGCAGACAATACATTCAACAAATCATAGCTGCAAATTTGTTTTAGGTTTCCTCTAGTGTTGTCCAGTAATTTTTTTACCTAATCCTTAGCCCCAGGTTTGTAATTATTCATATCTTGATAGGTTCCAAAAACCAAAAGAACATGTACTACAGTACTACACAGATTGTGGCAATTTATATATTTCATAGACAAAAAACATATATATTGCTAGCATGCAGCAAATCATACATGTTACATATGACTAATAAAAACATAAGTTACATGGTTTCAAGTCTAACAATGTCATCCCAAATCTGTGACTAACAGGACAAGACCAAACGATATGAGTTAGGGTCCTTGGTGCTCTCTGAGCTTGGCTATTTTCTTGCAGGTGTTTCACTACCCAACTACCGTAGGTAACATCGTCAGTGCTAAAATAGTTTCCTTACAAATAATGTGAATTTGGAAGATTTATGAAATAGATTATATAGCCACAGAAACAAGAGCACCCAAGAAATATAGTCAGCTATGTGGTAGTGGTATTCACTATGGGGCAGAGCAGAACAATATCCTAAACGACAGCTATTTACTTTCATAAATGACCCCTTGTTTCTTCACTACCATTGTTCCCAGCTTTTGCTTGGTTTTATGAATCTGTGATATAATTTGGTGGGCTGTTTATTGTTACTTAATGTTAATTGTACCACAGACTTTATATTGTTGTGATTAAAACACATTGTTTTAATCACATTAAAACTAGTTGTGCTGTAACTCAAGTCTCACAGCCCACAAAATAAAAAAAAATGGAAGGGATTTTAAAGACTGATGCACTACTTCTGTGAAGTAAAATGAGAAATATATGGATACTCATAAAAACAGAAACTAGGGCACACCTGGAGCACTTACAAGTAATTTCCCTAGGTGCCTATAAAACTTTCTGCTGATGCCTGTGATTCATTTTTATATTTAAATTACTTTTAGCTGGGTGTTGAAAGTAATGACCTATGGCCACCTAATGTCTTCATTTCACAAATATACTTTTAGTAAGTAAATCTCAGTCCGAAAAACAAATTAAAATGGATTAAAGCAATAAAATAAAATTGTATCCATGCATTGTAATGTTTTTTTCCTGCACCCTGCATTTCCACTGTTGAGGAGCCAGGATGCTTGAGAATGATTGCAGGAGAAGGGTGATTTCACATAATGAAATGAAGAAGTGGGAGTCTGGAATTGGGAATGGGAAGAGCTGAAGGAAGAGCTAAAATATTGAGAAAATAAATGAATAGAATGGAATAACAGAGCTGGAAGGAGCCTTGGGGGGTCTTTCTAGTCCAACTCCTTGCTCAAGCAGGAGACAAATGGTTGTCCAGTCCCTTCTTAGAAGCCTCCAGTGTTGGAGCTCCCACAACTTCTGAAGGCAAGTTGTTCCACTGGTTGATAGTTCTTACTGCCAGAAAATTTCTCCTTAGTTTTCGGTTGCTTCTCTCTTCGTTCAGTTTCCATCCATTGCTTCTTGACTTGCCCTTCTGGTGCTTTGGAAAATAGGTTGACACCCCACTTCTTTGTGGCACCTCCTCAAATATTGGAACACTGCTATCACATCACCCTTAGTTCTTCTTTTCCCTAGACTAGACATATTGCCCAGTTCCTGCAACAGTTCTTCATATGTTTTAGCTTCAGCCCTAAAAAAAAAAGGTTTGTGTTTGTGTATGTGTGAGAGAGAGAGGGAGAGAGAAACAGGGAGGAGGAAGGGAAGAATCCTGAACAAGAAAGAAGTAAGTGACTTGCAGCAGAAGTTAAAGATAAAAAAGAATTTGGGACAATTCATCCTCCATATCCATCAGTCTCCCAAGCATCCCCTATGTCAGCTATGTTTTAGAAATATTCCATGTTCCTCAGGAGCATCTTCATAGAATTATATGGCTTCCAGAAAAACAGGGTTTATTTAATAGAACGTTTTAAAGATAAGATTTTCCACATTTACAACTTTCCTAGCTGCCACACAAATTAGGCTACTCCATACCTTCCAAGCAATGAATGTAAGAACACACAGTTAATTTTAGTTGGCATTGTTTTATTTGTATTGGAATTGTGGGTTAACAATCCAGTTAAGAGAAGTCACATACCTATCAAACTGCAGCCAGGGTTGATCTTAATCACTGAATAGTCAATTTAACTTACAAACATAAGTACAAGAACAAAAGTAAAGTACTTGTACATAGGTTTTGTTAGACAACCATACTGAGAATAACATATTCTCAAGGTTAGGAGTGTGCACTCAAAGCTGGGGAAATGTGGGGAGGTTTTTTAAAAAGAAAGAAACAACGAATGCTATAGCCATGTGATCAAATCCCATCTCTTTTTTATGTGTGTCACTTATGCTACAGTAGTAGCACATTAGTATGGCCCCTTCTTGACTTTTATACAAAAATAAATCGGATGTTTACAAAATATATTGGAACAATGTCATCCCTTTATTGGTCTTATCCTCCAGGAGAGTAATAAAGATTGTCAAGTATTTCATTAGAAGTCATATCTTCATAGCAATAAAATAAAATAAGCCATTGAGGAAATATATGACACACACATTAAAATAATGTAAAATGCTGCAATGGTTTCTTACGTGCTAACAAGAGAAACTGAGAAAACCACTCACATTAATCTCTCTCTTGTTAATGGGAGGTGAAGCTAGAGTAATTTCTATTATAACTGTTATAAAAATTTCCAGCTTGGTTAGCAGAAAGGTATTTCCACTGATTAACACATGCATATTCTAGCACAGCTAACTTGAACAGATTCTTGCTTTTCTCTGGAAAGCTGCCAGAGAAATGTATTTTACAAGCCATAATATCAGAATTCAGTCATTCATTAATTAATCAGTACACTAAAAAAAACTAAGGAAAGCTTTGTACAAAGAGAAAAATCTAAACAAATATAAATCACTGAGCTCATAGAATACATCAATACATTTTACTTTGAGAGTGCCTAAAAATGTAAGTAGTTAAGTGGCTAAATCAGTTGATTTATCACAAAAAGCACCATCAGCATCGAAATAATCCCAAAATTTATAATCTTTCTTATTTTGCATTATTACTTTATCTCTAAATGAGTTCTCAACTGTGGAATCATAAGCAATTCAGAGGAAGGAAGACACAAATTGTTTAAAAACAGGGTCATCTTTGCGAAATGCAGAATGGAAAAACCACTTTCTGCCCTTCTTCCTTGTTTTGTTTGCACAAGGCACAAGCCCAATTGTGGTTTTGCAAAATCTCAGAACTGCATGAAATATAGGTGAACGTTTAACAGAGTTGGATATTTATTTGTTTTGCCCAACTCTAACCCTAACTAAATAATTTTATTTAACGATTATTTAATTATTTAATTTTATTCATGGAGGAATCACAAAAATCAAAATTTGGGAATCTTGTTTCTAAATGTTTAAGAGACTTGTACCAATTAAAGAACTATCTTTCCCTAATAATGAAGTTGTTTATGTGAATGCCTCTTTCTGTTGCAGCAAAGCTTCACCTATAGTGTTGTTGCATAAGTTAGTGGTTTTATCTGATCCATCACATCACCTGGAATGAAAACAACTAATCCTAAATGTGAAAACATTCCATTTATTTCAACCCAGTCATACTCCTGCCTATGCTTCATGCATACATAAAGAAAGTCCTCAACTTACCATCATTCATTTAGCAACCATTCAAAGTTGCAATGGTGCTGAAAAAAATGACTTATGACCATTTTTCACACTTATGACCGTTGTCGCATCCCCACAGTCATGTAAACAAAACTTGTATACTTGGCAACTGGCATGTATTTATGATGATTGCAGTGTCCTGGGCTCACACGATTACCTTTTTCAACTTTCTGACATTCGATGTCAATGGGGAAGCCAGATTCACTTAACAAAGGTGTTATTAACTTAACAACTGCAGGGATTTGCTTAATAACTGCTGGTTGTTAAATGGAGCAAAATTCACTTAACTGTCCTGCTTAGCAACATAAATTTTGGGCTTCATTGCTGTCGTAAGTCAAGAACTATCTGTATCGGCCAAGCATAATTTCTCCAGATCAGATAGGATTTTGGTTCTTAAACAAATCTTTTGTAGTTCTTTAAACAAAGCACCTGCAGTATTCCAGTTTATAATTATGGCCAGTGTCTGTATAATATTAAGGATTTAATTGTACATTTATCTTCTTATGAAATATACCATGTCTATATACTGAATACACCTTCTATTTATGAGACTTACCTCTCCTTCCTGACCCTGGTTGATGTGATAGTATTTGGGAATGACTTGGAAAATGGAATGGTGGGGTTGAAAAGATGCTGCCTAGGGAATGTCAGATAAGAGAGAACGTAGGTATATAATGGGCAGAGAAAGTGGCTCAGAAGGGAAACCCCCCCCCTCAAGTTCTCAGGCTACAAGGGGGACAGCAAGAGAAATATATTTTCAGACTTGCAAGTTTCTATGAATGTAGCATTATAACAGAGTAGAATTAGCTCACCTGGTTGTGTTTCCTGTCTGGTCTACTTGGGAAGGTATTCTGTTCTTTCTATCTGTAGAGAATAAATGCAAATAAGAAATCTTTATAATTATGAAAAAATATGTTGAATAGAATGGCACTTATGTCTTTTAGATTGCAAGTCAGCAAATTTCTTGTGCTTTTCTTCGAATTGTGTCTTCATATTAATGGCCCTACTGCTAAATCAGGCCACTTTGAATTTGTGACAAGGATAGAATTCTCCACCTTTGGTCCTTTGTATGTGTTAAGGATGATAAAGGTCTCCTACAATTTAAGATAATATGGACCTTTCTTCAAAAAGAGCCAATGAACTTGCAAATGTTTGTTCTTCATTCTAAAGACTGATGACTTTTTTATGATTAAGTATAATGCCAAGAAGCAACATCTGAAAAACGGGATTGCATTGGTTGCACAAATTAAAATGGTGAAGTATTTTGCAACGGGCCCACTAAAACAAAGAAGCTATCAGAAATTCTAATGACATGTACTCATTGTAAATGATGTAATTGCCTAAATGTTACAAGAGACCCTTCCAGATTGGAAAATAACCTATGGCTCTTTAATTACCATAAAAGAGAGAGTAAAATGTTAGTTGATTACAACCCATTTAATCATACTTGGGGAGGAAGAAGATAATAGAATCAAACATAAATGATGGCAAACAAGATAAGCATTTCTTTTAAAAGATCAGTGTTGAAATAAAAAATAAATTTTTATAAGTTCACCAATGATAAAACAAAGATTCCAGATAATAATCATTGCAAATCAATTACAGCAAAATAATCAGATGTTCTTGCATATGGAAAGGCATCATAAACCTAGGAATAGATGGTTGTTTGAGCTAATCTACACATCGCATGGAAGAGGATACCTATCTACAGTACAGATAGTTCTCACTTATCAACAACAATTGGGACAAGTAACTCCATCACTAAGTGCTGCAGACACTAAGAGAGACATCATGTGACAATGCCAGGCTTACATCATTTCCTCTTCCTTTGTTACACACCATGGTTATTGAGTGAGACATCTCATGACTGCAACTTGCAATTTCACTTCAGCATTTTCCATTAATTTTGGTTATTGGAAGCTGGTTATAAACCATACAAATGGTGATCATATGACCACAGGACACTGTGATGGTCTTAAATGTGTATTGGTTGTGAAGCACCCAAATGGTAATCAAGTGACCATGAGACACTATGACAATCTTGGTGGCTTGGAGATGGATGTTGTCAGGAGCAAATAACCAGAGGCATTTACTGAATTCAAAGCACAGAAGAGTTTATTGTTGACTAGAAAAATGTAGTCAGCTAATGGTCAATGCTAAATTGGTATTAGATAAAAGTCAATGAAATTCACAGGGGCGGGGTGGTGGATTTGAGTCACTTGTGGTAATGCAATGACCAATTAATGACATGTTTTACTCCACCTTCCAACTCTGCCTGCTCTTCAATATCTTTATAAATGACTTAGATGAGGGAATAGAAGGGGAACTTACCAAATTTGCAGGTGGGCAGGAATAGCTAACACCCTTGAAGATTGGCTCAAGATCCAGATGGATCTTGACAGACTTGAACACTGGGCCCTATCTAACAAAATGAAATTCAGTGTAGAAAAAAGTAAAGTCCTAACACTTAGGCAAGAAAAACCAAAAGCACACATATAGACTGGGTGAAACCAGGTTTAATAGCAGTAACTGTGAAAGGGATCTTTGAGTCTTAGCGGACAACCAGCTAAATATAAGCCAGGAGTGTGCAGCGGCAGCCAAAGAAGTCAATGCAATCCTAAGTTGCATTAACAAAGGGATACAATCAAGATAAAGTGACGTACTGATACTATTTATAATACTATAAAGCCTTAGTAAGACCACACCTNGAGTACTGCATCCAGTTTTGGTCACTATAACTATTAAAAAGATGTTGAGACTCTAGAAAGTGTGTAGAGAAGAGCAACCAGGATGATTAGGGGACTGGAGACTAAAACATGAAGAACGGTTGCAGGAACTGGGCTTGGCTAAAAGAGAAGGACCGGGGTAGACATGATAGCAGTGTTCCAATAT
>AZIM01003177.1:30809-42602 GCA_000516915.1 Ophiophagus hannah | reverse complement strand
GCCAAGTTTGGAGACCTCTGCTCTAATCTAACAAGTCAATTTAGCCATTTAGAGCCTTGATGGCGCAGTAGTTAAAGTACAGTATTGCAGGCTACTTCTGCTGACTGCCAGCTGTCTGCAGTTTGGCAGATCGAATCTCACCAGGCTCAAAGTTGATTCAGCCTTCCATCCTTCCGAGGTGGATAAAATGAGGACCCAGATTGTTGGGGACAGTAGTCTGACTCTAAACGGCTCAGAGAAGGCTGTAAAAGCACTGTGAAGCGGTATNTAAGTCTAAGTGCTATTGCTATTTCAGCAAGTTCAGTTGTCTTCATCAACCCTTCCTCCATTGTAGGTATTGCCAAATCTTTCTGCCTTTGTGCATACAATATTCTTGCTGTTGTTATCATATATAAAAACAGTATTTCATGGCTTTTTTCTAACTGTTTATCCATTAGTTCCTGGAGTAAAAGTTCTGCTTTCAATTGAATTTAATCTTTAAAATCCTCTGAATCAATGTATGCATTTGAACCAGATATTTTCTAGCTTTCTTACATGTCTGGCAAGCATGACAAAATTACCTTGTTCTTGATGCTCATGTTTCCAACATAAATTTGAAGTACTTTCATGCATTCTGGATAGGGTACATGGTACATCATTTTATAAACATTTCCTTAAGGAAATTTTCAATGATTTTGCATATTTTCCCACTGTTCCATTTGGATATTATAACCAAAGTTTTAATCCACTTTATTATGCATTCTTTGATGTATTTTTCTTCTGTTTCAAATTTCAGTAAACATTTATATATTTTAGCAATTATTTCCTTTGCATCTTGCACCCTGATTGTTGGGTAATATTATAAATCACCCAGAGAGTGTTTTAAAGTACTATGGAGAGGTACATAAGTCTTAAGTGCTATTGCTATTGAATAAAATGAGATCAGGTATAGTTCTTGTCCTGTAGTGTCATATTACTTTGCGATTGTAGTCTCCAGTCCATTTCTTAAAAATAATCCCAAGCAGGGAATAATTTTGCTTTTGATTTGCACTGTTGTTTCAGCACCCTATTCCGTCCTGATGTATTACAATTCTTTATTTTTTTCCCAAATGTAGGCATTCAGTTAATGCAACAAATTATGAATTATATGTTTAAAGGGCTGCATATTGTTTTCTTGATTGATCCCTGATGCTTTCACACCTAAAACCCAGTAAACAGAATCGTGAATATTATATTTCTATTTCAAACTGTTTAGGTGTTCATGTATATAGATATAGGTATTCAGGAATGAGAACCTCTTTTTTTAATAAGACAACTTTCCCAGGTTTTGCACGGTTAATAACTGCATCATTTCTAAATGCCAGAATAAATGGGACAAAAGTCAGAAACGCTTTTGTAAGAGCTTCGCTGAAAGAATGAAAAATGTCTGAAATAATGGGGGAGAGAGAGGGGGGGGGAAGGGATGGAGGGTGCAATATATATTAAATGAGCCTTGAATGACTCTGGAGATAAAACATTACTCATGTGTAATGACCATGGTATGATTTGATAGGACTGCAGCTGGAATAACCATTAATAGAAAAATGGCTTTTATAGAAAGTACACAATGTGGGAAAATAAGCAAGTCCTTACGCTGACTTCTCCTAAACCAAATCTACAGTATTTGATAGATAGCTGGTTACAAGGTTGATTAAATTTTACCGTAATAGCATTATATCATCAATTCTATTACAGAGGAATAACAAAATAAATTGAGTTGCTAACATGTAACTCCAGAAATGTTTAGCTGTAGCTTTCATAATTCATCTGGTAGCTTGTTTACTGCATAATTCTGCACCAGATAATTTACTATGTTGAGGGCAGATATAGTGTTAGACACAGGTAATAGGATGGCATATCTAGGAACTGATTTTTATCTTTGAATGTACTCTGGATTACAGAAATACAGCTTGTATTTGGATTTCAAAATGCTTATTTTCACCCATGTAGTTTACAGGTAGTTCTTGACTTACAACCATTCGTTTCTGAAGTTATAACAGCATTGAAAAAAATGACTTAGCCATTTTTCATACTTACAATTGTGATCAAAATTGGAACGCTTGGCAACTGGCATATATTTATAACGGTTGCAGTGTCCTGGGGTCACGTGATCACCTTTTGGGACCTTCTGACAAAGAGTGTCAATAGGGATTCATCTAACAACCATGTTTGCTAACAACTGCTAAAGCCAGATTCACTTAACAACCAGTAATTTGTTTAACAACTGTAGCAAGAAAGGCTGTGAAATGAGGGAAAATTCACTTAACTGTCTTGCTTAGCAACAAAAATTTGGAGCTCAATGGTGGTTGTAATCTGAGAATTATCTGTACTGATCTTAAACACCAAAGTATTCTGAAAAGAGCTTTTATATTCTCCTCTTTAATTGTTGAAGGAGGAGGTAGAAGTCATGCCGGTACAAATATTGAAATATTGCTCAGGACAAATATTGTGATGTATGTATTTTGTAGAATGAAAATCTACAGGGAAAATAGTTTGAGTAATTGAGAAATGACCCTTTCTTCATAATTGTATTAAAATTGTATTTGTAGGTGTGTTAAGGCAAATCAATAGTGAAACTATGATGGTCTCAAGGGAGTGGTATCTTCTGGTCCTCTGGATTCTACTACCTTCTTCTCATGCTCATACAGATTTCTTCACTTCAATTGGTAAGTGATGCTTGTAAGCACTTCTAACAAATTAAGCAATAACAGCACCAAAGGTGAGGTAAATTAATTGCTTGGATTATATTAGTTATCCATCTGCTGAAGGCTAGAATAGTCACAAAATGTAAGCGTTATATAAAAATACCAGCAAATGGGGACTACGGTGGCTCATGTGGTAAGACGCTGGGCCTGCTCACTGCTGAGGTCGGCTCCATTCCCGTGAGCGAATTAACTGCGTAGGGACAAGAAAGGAGCCTCCCCCCAATTGTCTACCAGCATTCAGGCGTCCTGCAGGTAAAGATAATATCGCCTGAAAAAATTCCATTCAAAGAGGCAGGCAGCCACCTCGGTGATCGCTAGCTAACATGTGCCATGTGCTAAAAAAACAACAACCAAACACACACACACACCCCAGCAAATAATAACATGCCATAGGTTTAAGTTCTCAAGAAGCAGTAAAAATATGTTGGAAATACTATTACCAGTTTACATGAATTCTGTTGGTTATATTTTAGTATTGCTTCTTATTGGTAAAGGGAGAACTGCCTAAGAATACGTGTTAAGATCTGTTGGTGACATTTCTGAATTGGTTGAATATATTGTGTCTTTGCAATGTCCAGAAAAATGGCTGGGCATATAATATCTGACTGTTATATATGATTGCACTTTGTCCATAACTAATTTTATTTCAATCCACAATCAGTAAATTACAAAAATAATCTTAATTTTTTTTCTTCCTGTTTGTACATGTCACAATTCTGTTTCCATGGCATTTCTGACATCCACTCTGCTTATAGAAAAAAAGAATTAATATTATGTCAACATTAGATATATTTATTTACCTTAGAACGATTAATGTGACTGTACTTTATCACAGTTCAATAAATACACATGGCAATTGCCTTGTTTGAACTTAGGAAAACAATCAACATAATTCACTGTCTTCAATTCTGATAGCAAATTTTAAGTTAGATGTATGGCTGGTTGCTTTATAGTAGAGTATTTGTGCTTTTTTGGTATACCTGCGGGCACTGCGGACTTAATATCTAGAATTAACTTGAATGAATGCGAGGCTGGAAAGAATAAAAAGTAAGGTTCTAGCTATATGCTTACTAATCTGTATGAAATTCTAAATTTTTGTTTCATTGACTTGCCCATGAAATGACTATTTGAACTACAAAAAGCAAACAGATAATAAGAGCTGCAAAATTATGAGTATAGGTTAATCTGTTATAAATCTTCCATTGAAAAACTGGTTTGTGCATTCAAAATTTGGGATAGTATACTAGGGTAATTTAATTTCAGCAGGTCAGTGTGAAATTATTTTTGCTGTATTTGCCAGATATGAGTGGAAAAATAGATCGCTGCCTTGCAGCTTGTGTTCAGCTGTAATTTATTCTGGTAATAGTCTTCTTACCTAACAAAATAGGAAAGATTAATTTAATGCTTCCATAGCGAAGAAAAAAATGCTTACGATAATTTTAAAAAATGCAAGAAAGTAACTGCAAAATTACTTATTTGGGCTTGTTGGCTTTTAAATGTTAAAAGTTTTGTAACTTCTGTTCTAAAACTGTTAGAATTTCATAGGTAACGTTAAAGGTTCCCCTTGCACATATGTGCTAGTCATTTCCAGTTCTAGGGGGCGGTGCTCATCTCCATTNNNAAGCTGAAGAGCCAGCGCTGTCCAAAGACGTCTCCATGGTCAGGTGGCCGGCATGACTAAATACCAAAGGCGCACGAAACCCTGTTCCCTTCCCACCAAAGTGGTCCCTATTTTTCTACTTGCATTTTTTACATGCTTTCGAACTGCTAGGTTGTCAGAAGCTGGGACAAGTAACAGGAGCTCACTCCATTACGCGGCACTAGGGATTCGAACGTGGTGACTTAGTGGCTAAGACGCTGAGCTTGTCAATCAGAAAGGTTGGTAGAATTTCATAGCAATGTTCATAAACATACTGATTGTATTGATCTGTCTTTTAGGTCATATGACAGACTTGATTCATACAGAAAAGGACCTGGTGATATCACTGAAAGACTATATCAAGGCAGAAGAAAGCAAGTTGGAACAATTAAGGCAGTATGTAATTCTTTGAATACTAATATTTAGCAGTGTTCTCTACCAACCAAAATGAAAACAAAAAAACTTATGCTAATTAATTTCATGGCCTTTTGTGAGTAAAACTATATCTACCATTTTTAAGGGTAAGATTCTCTGTACAATTTTTGTAAAAGTGTACTGAAAATCTTCAGAGATAAATATCTATACTAAGTCATGGCATTTCAGTAAGTGCTCCTGAGGTTCATTCCCTCATTTGTTTCATATCTTTGAAAAAAACAAGAGCATTGTTAAAATCAATTGGGTAAGTTCAGTCTCTCTTAGCTCAACCTACCTCACAGTGTCCCAGAGGGGCTTTTTGCAAAAGGCGTCTGGATTTTCTTTGTTTTCTCTTTGAAAATGTTTCCCTTCTCATCCAAGAAACCTCTTCAGTTCATGGGTTCAGTTCAGTGGATGAGAAGGGAAATGTTTTCAGAGCGAAAACAAAGTAAGCTCAGTTGCCTTTTGGAAAAAGCACCTTTGGGACAATCATGACATGGATGATTGAGAATCACCATAGACATCTACCTCACAGTTCATAAAATAGAGATTTTCATGTAAGCCACCTTGAACTCCTGGAGAAAAGATAGGATATATAGTATAAGACAGGGGTGTCAAACTTGCGGTGTCACGGTGGCATCACATGACATATCAGGACTTCTTTCCCCTTCGCTAAACTGGGTGGGGGTGGGGCCAGCACAAGATGCATCTGGCCCACAGGCTGCGAATTTGACGCCCCTGCTATAAGATGTGATATATATCAGAGCCAGTTTGGTCTGGTGGTTAATTCTTCAGGCTAGAAAGTGGAAGACAGTTCAAGTCCCCCCTTAGTTATGAAAACCAACTAAATCTGGGTTCCCCAACCCCTGGGCCTCAGATCAGTACTGGTCTGCAGCCTGTTGGGAACCAGGCCGCATGAGTGGCAGGTGAGTGAGCAAAGCTTCATCTGTGCATGCGCGTGATCTAGGTTGCACTTGTGAAACCATTCCCCGCTGCTGGTCCATGGAAAACAATTTTTGTTTCAAAGCTGGATCTTGAAACCAGGAAGGTTACGGAACCGCTGAGCTAAATGACCTTGAGCCAGTCACACACACTCAGCCCAACTCACCTCACAGGGTTGTTGTTGTAAAAATAGGAGGAGGAATCTGTATTGCATATGTTCACCGACTTCACTTATTTGTATACATTTTAAAGGTTGGATAGTAAATATAAAATAAATATAAACAAGATTAATTTTATTAAGAGCAAACTCAAAAATGTATATACTTCACGATAGAGTGTGTATGTGCGTGCATGTGTGTTTGGATGTAAGTGTTCACGTTATTTGTAGCATTGGCTTAACAATTTACTAAGCTTTTATTTCCTATGCTTAGGTGGGCTGAGAGGTTGGATAAGCTGACAGATACTGCAACCAAAGACCCAGAAGGATTTTTGGGACATCCGGTGAATGCATTCAAGTTGATGAAACGTCTGAACACCGAGTGGAATGAGCTTGAGAATTTGGTCTTGAAGGACATGTCTGCTGGTAGGGCTTTTGGAATCCTTTGAAGCAATCGATCATTAAATACATTGAGTAGCCAAAGAAATCTGGATTTCAGTTCATGTCTTAGGCGTGAATTCACTGGGAAGAGTCTCAAGTATGCTTAACTACTAAAGACTAATTTGGTATTAGATCTTCCAGTCTAAGCAGCGCAACTATTTGTATATTGCCTAAATGCCAGGGTAATGGATACTTCTGGCTGGAAGTGACCAGAGGATGTAACTATAAATAAGTTTAGAACACACCAAGGTAGTGTTTACTAATTACATCTGAATGGGAGCCTCTCTCTTCCTGAGTTCAGTTGTTATTCTTCATAATAACATAAAATACCAACAGTGGTTGGTTTCCTTTGTGATGAGATTGGTGTTACATCAAGGATAATATTGCAAATTACTGACGAATGTCATTATCAATAATCTATTTTATTCCCTTGCAATTAATAGCATTGGCTTCTTAGCAGTCACATATTCAAAAGAAAAGAAACAACTAAGTTCAGGTACTCCTCAACTTACAACCCAATTAGGACCAGAATTTCCACGCTAAGCAAGCAAGTTGTTACATGAGTCATGTCTTTTTGCCACAGTTATTAAGTGAATCATGCCAAGTGCCTGAATGTTTATTACTTGACCGTTGGGATGCTACAAGTGTGGCAACCACTTGTAAGTCACTTTTTTCAATGCCATTGTAACTTTAAATGGTCAGTAAACAAATGGCTGTAAGTTGAAGACAGTTTGTCCTTTCTTTGCTTCTGAGCTCGCCCAAAAAATCTAAGCTTTCTTCTTGTTGGAATGACTCCTTCCATCCCTCTGAACCTGCCTTTCTGGCCAGGAAAGAACAAATGCCTCTTTATTAACAAAAAAAGTGTTCTGCATTAAATGCATTGAATTTAATTTTAGTATTGAATTACGCTTTTACTGTATAAGTAATTAAATTCTAATAAAGTCTAAAACGGATGGAAGAGAATATTTGTAGCTCAGGGTTGAACTGTGGAGTCTTTTGATGCTCTGAGCTTGGTTGTTTCCTTGCAGACTTTTCTTTACCAAACTAGATTACATCATCAGTGCAGAAGGGAATGGGATTTGCTCTCATTTTATATACTAATGGCTTGCTCTGTCAGTGTTGGTGGGAAAAGTATAAAACCATTTCCTTTTTGAGAAATCTATGGAACTATCCCATTATTTATCCTGAAATAGGGTTAATTTATGTATGTAAGCACTGATGTACTATACTGTATGTACAGTACTATACTGTATGTACACACTGTACACACTTTGTATATTTTTGGAAGTGGCTTGTTTCAGCCAAATGAAGTTTGTGGGGCTCAAGACATACTGAACAATCCATTTTTGGAAATACAAGCACTATCTTCCATTCATTGGTCCCTTTTGGGAAATACACGGGATATTTCAGTTTGCTTTGGAACACATGTTTTGTATATACTTGATTACAATTAAATGTTTAGTAATCTGATACTTTAGGCAAAGTCCCCTAACTAAAGAAATATTTAAATTTAATACAGCAAATGAGAACAACAATCTTATGAACAACCCACAGTATAGACAATAGCTTGTATAATCATGAAAAGAAAAGCAGAATGGTTTTAGATTTATTTTAAAAAATTGTTCTAAATTGTTCTAAAAACCTCCCCTCCCCCAGGGAGGAAAAAGAACTCATAAAATGAAAGTTGTGTTTCTTTATATGTATTTATTAAAGATAGAAGCCAATGAAAGCAAAGGTGGTTTGTAAGGTTAGATAAGATATACAAGGATATGTAAAACATAACTGTTTTCTGAGGTTTTTTTCCTTGACTTGTGCTTCTAATTCTTGAAGAATTTCTTCTTAAAAACTGCTGAAACACCCCCACTCCACAAAAGGATCTATTGATATGGGGGGAGGGAATCTTTTGTTTGTTTTTGGAAGCTTATGAAAGAGAGATTCAACCTAGAATTAAGAAGAAATTTCATACCAGCAAGAATAATTAACGATTGATCAGTGGAACAGCTTGCCTCCAATAGTTGTGGGTGTTCTATCACTGGAGGTTTTTAAGAAAAGACTGAACAGCCATTTCTCCAGAATAATATAGGGGTTGGACTAGACCATTGGGGGGGGTTGGACTTTGGCCTGTGGGGTGCTTAGATCTGGCCTGTGGGGCCAGCCTGGAAACAGCAGAAGGACCGGCCCGTGGTGCCTATGCCAGCGAAAACTGAGCATGCACAGCCCCCACCCAAGCTCCATTTTCGCTGACAGAGGGCTATCAAAGCAAACTAAAAACAAAACAAAAGGAGAAATGTTTCCCCTTTTGCATTTGAGCATGCNAAGAGGAAAGATAAAGAAAAAGAAGGGAAGATGGGAAGTGAGCAAGGAAGGAAAAAGAAGGAAAGAGGGGAAGGAAGAAGAAAGGAGAATGAAGAGGGAAGGAAAAAGAAGAAACGGAAGGAGGGAGATTACAAAGACAGTGAGGGAAGGTCCCAGGGAAGTCCTGCCTTAGCTCTTGGCCACCGCGGGTGCCCCCAACATGAGTCCTGTGTCACGGCCACCCCGGCCACTCCCTCACCCCCGGCCCTCCGAGGTCAAACACAATCATGATGCGGCCCTCAATGAAATCAAGTTTGACACCCCTGAGTCACTAGAAGATCTTCCAACTCTGTCATTCTATTCTGTTCTGTCGTTGAAACAATCAATTTTACACATCCGTATAAATTTATAATACTCCCATGTATTCCAGAAACAGTCAAATGAAATTGTTACTGAACCATAACAATATTTTAAGCCTTATTGCAGTTATGTAAAGTACGCACTTGACCCGTAACCCATTTTTCTTACAAACTAATATCACTTCCATTATCGAAAAGAAGGTGATTTATAACAAGAAGGCTGCAGACGTTGACATTATCCCCTCCTCCCCTCAAAAAAATCTGGGACTGAATCCAGGTTTAGTCATGCCTAAAGCATTCATGAGCCAGTCATCAGTCTGGAAGCAGCTGAGAGGAAGAAGAGGAGGATAAATTATGGACAAAGATGGGGAGAAAAGGCAGGCGGGTGAGAGATCGGTTTGGAATTGTGATCCATGCAGAGGAACTGAGAGTACTATAATGCAATTCTTGCAGCAGTTTTGAAGGGTTGATAGGGGAAAAAAAAGCCATATGAGCTGAGATTGTGCCCCTGTAGTCAAGGGAGTATTGAAGCTACAACTCATGTCCTGCTATAGTGAATCTTCTATAACAGGGGTATCAAATTCAATTTCATTGAGAGCCGCATCGGCTGTGGTTGACCTCGGGGTGGTGGGCATGGCCGATTGGGTGGGTGTGGCCAGCTTGACGCCACTTTCCAAACTGCTGGCATGCTTCCTCTTTGCATTGGGTTGCCCAGGCCAAAGCGACATGGCTGGCCCCTTACATTTTCCAGGCCAGCCCCATGGGCCAGATCCAACCACATTGCAGGCTGGATCCAGCCAGCAGGCCTTGTGTTTGACACCCCTGCTCTATAAGGACTCACACACCCACTTTGTAACACCTCGACTGATAAAATAGCTAGGAAAAAATTGAATTTCTTCTCTGTACAATTCTGTGATCAGGTCAGTCCGATGTAGTTTCTCTGAATATACCCAAATTGTTACACTGTATGCAAAATTAGGCAGACTGCCCATTGATAACCACTAATCATATTATTTGTCTGTTTTTATTTTTATCATTACTTTAAATGCTTTTATTTGTAATGCTGGTCTGTGACTATAATAAAAATCATTTATCTACTTCAAGAACCCCCTTTTAAAATTATTTTTAGGGTTTATTTCCAACATGACAGTTCAACGGCTGGTTTTCCCTGATGATGAAGATCAGACTGGTGCTGGAAAAGCTCTCTTGCGACTCCAAGATACATATAATTTGGATACTGACACGATCTCAAGGGGAAATCTTCCAGGTATGTAAGATACCAGCATTTTAGGGAAGCAAAATGTTTTCCTAATGTTTTGTTTCAAAGGGACAGGGCGCATTCATATGTGGTTTCTAGCTGTAGGGAAGATCAAAACAGCCTCATAGTTTATTCTCCTTCTCTTCTTTTAAGAAGCTCTGATTTTAAACACACTTTTCTCTCTATGTGTGTGTTTTGAATTTTTCACTGCAGAATAAATAGAAAGAGGAAGAGAAAGGAATAATAGTAAAAAAGAAAATATATAATTACGCTTTCTGCATTAAAAAAAATCAGTTTTACTTAGAAATAATAATTGCAGGTAACATACAGGCAGTTTTTATGTATGGGACCAAATGATTTCCTATGTCAACTTATTTTATAACTAAGTAAAACTCTGGGCATCATAATGTGTAAAAACTAAAATACATTCAGGTTATTATCATAGGTATCATAGATTTTTTTTAGTATTAGTTATTTCTGGTTGGCCTCTTGTTGATACAGAAGATTTGTTCTGTGCATCTTTGTTTTTTTTTAACCTTAGTCTTGCTGCTATCAATAACTAAAGCTAGGAATTGCATTGTATATTAGTCTTTTTTTAGAACAGTCTATAGTGCAATACATCTCTGTGTATTGGTCATTTAAGAGATTGAATCTCTTAAAGATTTTTTTCAAGATTTCTTATTTCTTAGCATATCATTTTTGGAAAAGATTAAGGATCATTGTATTGGGGGAGATAGCTGAAAATAACACATTGAAAAACACACACATTGAGTTGTGTTGGTCTCAGGATTATTCTACCACTAGATCCATGATATTCAGAATCAAGTGCAAATGGTGGTTCTCCTGTGATTTGAAACTTGTGATTTTCCCCCCATATTTGCTTTAACAGGATTTGCTTTCCTTTGATCTGTTTTGTTTTTCAGTTGCTCTTGCAAGACAAAAGGCAGATCTAGCCTGTGAATTAAAAATTCAGCGTGAGAGGTCTCCCCCTCTCTTTCTCAAAAAATTAAGTGACTCTGTCACTATTTTATTGGTACTGCTAGAAGTTAGGAAATTAAAAAAACACCATAGAACACTGTAAAGAAGTCTTCCAATCACCTAAAAACTTAACAAATTAAACATTCAGCCATAGACGTAACTCTGAATTATATTTAGGAATATCATACTAGAAAAATACAATATTAACATAAATGTAAAATTGTATATAATATAATATCTGAAGATTTAGGTAGTCCTTGACTTAAAACACTTCAACTCCCAGAATTCCCCAGCCAGCAAAGTCCGCCAGACTTAAAGTTGCCAAGGTTGGAGACCCCTGCTATATGATGAAGTGATGAGACCCCTGCTATATGATGAAGTGAAGAGAAGGACCAGGGGAGACANTGGAAATAAGGAGAAACTTTCTGACTGTGAGAACAATCAACTTCTGACTGTGAGAACAATCAACCAATGGAACAGCTTGCCCTTGGAAGTTGTGGAGAGTTGAGACTTTCAAGAAGAGATTGGACTGCCATTTGTCAGAAATGGTGTAGAGTCTCCCGCTTGGGTGGGGGGGTTGGACTAGA
>AZIM01003175.1:191775-203979 GCA_000516915.1 Ophiophagus hannah | reverse complement strand
TCCTGCCTTCCTTACAGGATTAGGCCAGTGATTTCTTCTAACAACCGGTTCTCCGAACTGCTTAGAATGTTAACAACCGGTTCTAACGAATAGGTGCGAACTGGTAGAATCCCACCCCTGCCTGGTGAATAGTGAGATCCTCATGCCCATTCGAAATGCCAGTAGAGTGTTTAATGTGAAAATTGAATTAAATCATATATAATTTTGTGGAAAGTTACAGAAATGTAAAAAGAAAATTTCTAAATGGTAGGATCGTTGGGGCTCTCTGAGTTTAGTTTTCTTGCAGACATGTCCTTACTAATTTCTAAATGGAAGATACATTGACAGTTTGAAATAAAATAATATAAATGTAGATATTAAAATATCGGACAAGGTCTAAAAATCTGAACTAGTTATTTACCTAACTGCTAGATTAAAAATATGCAAGATAGTTAAATACTGAGCTACTAAAATAAGTAAAGGTTTCCCTGTCTAATTGTTTCTGACTCTAGGGGGCAATGCTCATTTCTGTTTCTTGGCCAACAAGTGTTCTCTGAAGACATTTTCTGTGGTCAGGTGGCCAGCACGGCTATACGTCAAAAGCACACTCCAGTTACCACACTGGAGCTGAGGGATAGGGAGGGGAGTTGGAGGAAGGTGGAGTGATGTCACCCGGCAACCAGACCACACCAAGATTGGACCACGTGACTGACTGTTTTGAGAATGTGAGAAAACTTTTATGTGTCAGGATTCCGGCAGTTACCCCAATTAAATCATGAGTTGCAAGCCAAACTTCCAAAACTTCAAAAGGATTTATTGGGAGTTAACATGTCCGGCACTGCCTGGGTATAGCCGACTCTGAGACACATCATTCATTGTCACCGTTGACCCTGGCTTTCCCCCAACCCCTGGGTGTATCATAATTCATATTCTCTAATGAGACACATCCATAGCCAAGAGTCATCAATCATGTTCTCCAGTTAGATATTTGGGCAGCAGAAACTTCAGTCACCTAGTTACTNNNTTTGAAAACTATTTATGGAATGCACTTTCGATTTNNAAGCTGCTGCACTGCTCTTTCAAACTCCTTCCCCCCCCTTTCTGTTGGCAACTCTAAAAAGACATAGAAATATGAGTTGACATTATGTTTAATTAGGTGAAAACCATGGAAGTCTTCAGAGTCAGTTTCCACCAGATCTGTGCCAATGTATTTCCAACAAGGCTATTCTTTGAGGAATCTACCTGCTGTGGAGTTTTGCTTGATAATGAATTATTACTTGGAACCCTGACACATGTGGTAACTATTTTTTTTTCTAACATGATTATATTTCTCAATAGCTTGGCGAAGAGCGAGCATCTAGTTTGACATCTCCTGCCTGATGTAGAACCATACTGTCCTAGAAACTTTGTGTACTGGTGCTTCACGTATTCCTTTTAATCAGAAACTTGCCAAACAGTGTACACTTCCCCTTGTTGCCTTTCCCTTTGTGTAGGAAACAATAATGACAGGCTTCCCATCATCAGGCACTAATGCACTCTTTACACACAAGTTTGCACAACTTTCACAATCATACCTACATTTTAACATTTCTCCAATTGCATCATCTACCTCTGCAACCTTACAATTTTTCAGCATTCTCACAGCATTTAGGACTTCTTTTTATTGTTTTTTGGGGGGGCTTTGACATTTGTGGCACTTGCTTAAAATTCTCTTAGATATATCACTATTATTTTTTATGAATCTCAAAAATCCCAGCTTTCCTCTTATCTAGTTTTGTCTCCAATTATTTTTTTCTGATTTTAATTAAAAAAGGCTTAAAGCACAGCAGACATAGGCATACAAATCTAGATTATGATATATGTTCATCTCTCTCTTTTGAAAAGTCCATTAACAGTATTCTGCGTTTTTTAATTATTATATTATTTAATGTAATACAACGATTTATTTTCAGGAAAAATATAGTATTATCTATGATTGAAGAGATAATTACTGAGATTGTGCAATTATTGCTCCATATAACACCCCATATTATTTCATCATTTTTAAAAATTCTACTTACTTTGCTGAAGGCATTGTGCTTAGTTCAAAAACATTTTAAATTGCCAACAAGACGTTCTGTATACATATTCTTTCTCTCTATGATTACACTCTTTACCACTATTTTTTTATTTCTACTGTATACAACTTTTGTTTTGTTTGTTGTTTGGGGGGGGGGGTTGTTTTGTTTTGCAGCAAACATTCTCTGTTTATTTTTTTCCCACCCACAGTTTCTTTCACTTCATCTTTTCTATGAGTTATATATAATTCTGTTTCAAGTAACTCTTTCCTTATGATCACATGCTATTTCTGTGGGATGATTAACTTATATTCCAATTTGATCTTTCTGCGTAATTTTGGAGTATGTATCCAAGGCCTAAATCCACAAATACACCAATGTTGATTGGAAGTTTGACAAATTATTCTCAGATGTCCAAAAAAGACTAAAAAAGGGGAAAAATCATCCTTATTGTATCTCAGAAAACTGCATCTTATGTTTTTTCTCCTCCCTACAGTAATTATTAGGGTCATGAATGTAATCTGTTCCAATTAGCTCTAACTACGAAACTTCCTCTTTCTTCTAAGAGTTTGCTCAATAATCTAGACATGTTGCAAGAGCTTTGTTATGATGTTTTTCTGGCACCGAGGATAAGCTGTACTTTAAAAGGAATTCCTATTTATTTAAATTTCCTTCATGTTCAGGATAGGGTAGAGAGCACAGGAATATTTTAAAAAACAGCCAGATTGATAGACAGAGATACATATTACAGAAATATTGTGACACAATTTAAGCACTGAAAAAATTTGCACTGATCAGCTTCTTAAAAGAGACTGTCCTTCCTCAAATCTTTTATAAAAAAAAGCACTGTTGTAACTTCAGAAGAGGGTACTTTTCTTTGATCAGAAAGACACTTTAATCCTTTTGAAGGAAAGCTTGACATTCCTTCCAAAAAACACTTGGTGAGCTTGCAAAAGCACCTTCTAATATGGCAAGCACAAAAAGTTTGCAATGCTTCCTCTCATCACGGATGTTTCCTATGACAGGATTTCCTGATGTACACACTCCTATTTCTCAGAAGAGGCCCCTGGTAATATGGTTTTGAATTGCTATCTTCACTATCCTGACATGCATTTCTGTCTTTCCTTCTAATGAAAAGATTGTTCATTTCTAAATAAACTGTCTGTTGCATTCCTGCTTAATGTCTAGCACTGATTTCAGAGTGTTTAAACCAGAATGAGTAAAGGTAGCATACCGATATAACTTAAAATCTATTAGAAAAGTTGATTATACATTACACACATACACACATACACACACACACACACACACAGCATACATGCACACTTACATAGAGTGGTGCTTAAAAGTTTGTAAACCTTTTTGAACTTTCAATTTTCTGCATAAATATATCCTAAAATATGGTTCTTCACATGTGCTAAAACTAGCTCAAGAGAATCCAATTAAAGAAATGAGTCAAAAACATTAAACTGGTTCATTTATTTCTTGAGGGAAGTGATCCAAAACTATATATTTGAGTGTGGCAAAAATATGTGGTCCTCTAGGATTATTAGTTTATTTGAAGGAGAAATGAGAGTCTGTTGTTTCAGTCTATGGACTGATAGTGAGAGGTGAGTGTGCCTTATTTAAAGAACAGGATTCTGGGTATTCACTATCAAAGTCGTAGCGTCACAACACAGATATGTGGAAGTATGTTGCGGCTTGAACAAAGTAGATTTTTGTGGACTCTAGAAAACAATAATTGATGCTTACCAGGATGGAAAAGGTTACAAAACCATTTCCAAAGCATTTGGATTTTACCAAATCCATTATCGGGCAGTTAGTGTGTACATGAAGGCAATTTATTGTTACCTTCCCCAGGAGTGATTGATAAACCAAGATCACACAAAGGCCTCCTAGTCTAGGAGGCCTCAAAGAACACCAAGGTAATGTCTGAGGAAGTAAAGGCCTCTATTGCATTGATGAATGTCATGAGACAGTGGTAGTATGCTACCGGTTCGGACCGGTTCAGCTGAACTGGTAGTGAAAAAAGCCTCCCACAACCAACAGCAACAGAGTGGTCAATGCCTGGAATNNNCTACCTGACTCTGTGGTTACTTCCCCAAACCCCAAAACTTTAACCTTAGATTGTCTACTGTTGACCTCACCCCATTCCTAAGAGGTCTGTAAGGGGCATGCATTCCCTGTCCTAATGTCCCCTTTTATTAGTACCTATTTCATGTTAATCATAATAATGTTTATCTGTTATCTAATACATGCTTGACAAATAAAATAAATAAAAAATAAAATAAATCAGCTGAGAGGAGGAAAAAAAGCCTCTGAGGATCAGCTGAGAGGAGAAAGTAAAGGGCACCATCAGCCCTCCCACCCACCCCACTCTTTTCTCTTTTTTATCCTCTCAGCTGATTGATGCTGCAGGCCTCAGATAGTGTGTAGAAAGCTGCACATGCATGTTAGGTGTGTACATGCACAATCACCAAACTGGTAATGGAAAATGTAGGATCCCACTGCTGTAATGAGACCACTTTCATTAGATCACTGAACAAGGAAAGGTAGGGTTGAAAGAAGAAAGCCATTGCTCTTCAAAAATAACATTGCTGTCTTGTTACAATTTGCAGAAGTCAACATGGATAAGCTAGAAGGCTATTGGAAGAATGTTTTGTGAATGGATGAGACCAAAACCGAACTTTTTGACTTGGATGAAAAGTGTTACATTTGGTCAAAGACAAACATTGCATTCCAAGAACCTCATCCCATCAGTGAAACATGGTGCTGGCAGTATCATGGTTGGGTTTGTTATCTCTGGACCAGGATAACTTAGCACTATTGATGGCCCTATGAACTATACCAGCAAATTCTACAGGAAAATGTCAAGGTGTTTTGACATTTCAATGGCCAAGTCAAAATCCTGAAACTTTATCCTAGATAAATGTAGAAGGACCTGAAGTTGGCAGTTTTGTGAGAAAGCTCACCAATATCCCTTAGCTGAAGGGTTTCTATTAAGGAGGAATGGGCTAAAATTCCTTCAAGCCATTGTGTAGGACTGATAAATACTCATGGTAAACCTTTAGGTTCAGTTTCTGCTTCCCACTGGGAATACACCAATTACTGAAAGCAAAGATTCATACACTTTTACCATACCCAAATGTGTAGCTTTCAATCATTGTTCCTCAAGAAATAAATGGATCATAAATCAATAATATTTTTGACTCATTTGTATAATTGGATTCACTTGATCTAGGTTTAAGATTTGTCCGGAGAACAGATCATGTTTTAAATCATATTTTATAGAGAAATATTGAAATGTCAAAAAGGTCCACAAACTTTTAGGCAATATATTCAAAACTATAAAAATGCTTTGAAACCCAGAAAGTTATTTTTTGTCCATTTTTGATGCAAAATCTGCCTAAAGTATAAACAAACAGGAAAACCTTAGCAGTTTTGTGATTTACTAGTTCTTCTAAAATAAGTGAATTATTGTTATTGGCATTACATTGAGCAACCAATCATTAAAGAGAAACTCAGGCAACATAAGATATTCATAATGATGTTTTCATTGATGTTGAAAGTGGTTTTCCATTTATATTAGATTGTAAACTTCAGGAATAAGAGAGAAAGATGAGTTGCAAAAACTTTTGGCTTCAACTTTAGGAATAACAGCAACTGAATGGCTCCTCTCCAATTATATTCTTCAATAAGAAATTCTGTTTTCACCAAACTAGATCCTGAAAGCTCAAAATCTTCCCACAATTGAGGGAGATCTGTTTTGCAGATCCCTGGTCCTGTCAAAATCTGCCCAAATCATCATTAGTTAAAATAGAATGTGAAGATATATTTAGGATTCAAAGATTCCTACAATCAAAGAATTGAAACACCCTAATTCAGCTCAATAGTATCAGTTTTTATTTCAAATTTTGAATGGCAAAATTATCCTTTTCTACATATACAGAAGCTTGCTTTTAATAAGCATTGCTATTTGCTTAGGGGAGTAAAGAAACGAGGCAGGTATAAAATGTCAGTTCCTTGGCTTGCATTATTAACTGTAGGATAACTATTCTTTTCCACAATGCATTTCTAGATGAAGTAAAAATGGTAGCCAACAGAGTTTTGGTGTCAGTGTTCCAACCAAACTCTCCATTCCAATTCAGCACTCAGAGACAAAGTCCGTCCAAGTAAGAATTTAGTAGAGAAGTCATATTGGCACATCTGGGGAAAACCCAAATCTGAATTCCCGCATTTTCCCCTGCTACACTAAAACTCACACCCAGCCCCTTACTGATGACCCTCAAGTCACACTCTCCAATCCACTCCCATTCTTAACTCCCGCCAAGTCCAGTCACTCCCCTCCAAACTCCAGTGACTTGACCTTGAGCTCTGGTGAAAGAATGTTGTTGTGGCTATCCTCCCTTCTCACTTCACTCTCATTCCCACAGTTATCCATCCTCCTTTGTGGCAGCCACAAATCTGATTCAAGATGGATCCGGGACTGACATTTGGTTCTGCTTTTTTTTCATTTCCATCACTTACCAAGAGGATCTCCAGCAATGATGCTGTACTCAACTTGCCCACTGGGTCCTGAGTCCCCATCATGAGCTAGGAAAGTCCACACCCTGGGACCAGGTTGTCCTTCTGTGATATCAAAGGGCCCTTCATAAGAACGAGGGAACGTTGGTTGATTGTCATTGATATCATTCAAATTTATCAACACCTGAGATTAACACAGAAAGGCACAGAGGTGTTCTAAAATGCTTCAACAACAAGTGTAAATGTTGACTTGGGACATCTACTTTATGAAAACAATAAAGGCTATAACTACTACTGTAAAAGTAACAAAAAAGTTTTTCACACAGCTGCCAAAAATTGTTTGCAATCTGTTCATTTTATATTAGTAATACTTTGGATATTGCTTTTGTTTGCATCAATAATCCTAAAGTGTCCCAATATTTTTCATAGAGAAACAGATAATAAAGAAGGCTGAAGCAACAACCTTATTCCTTTTTGACTTGGCAGGTTTTGGGGTAGACCAAGAAAGATAACTGAGATCTAAACTTCAGCATTCTACAATAACCAGCAAATTGTGCTTCTTGATAAATTAAAATGATGTGAGGGTTTGCCAGGACAAGCTCTGATCAAATCCAGCTTAGAAGGTGTTTTTTCAAAGGTTGTGTTAGCTACTGAATTCAGGATGTTATCTAGCATTTGCTACACCATTACACTGCAAATTAAATCTGGAAGAAATCATGGTGAACAAGAACTTAACATAATTTTTGGATTCTATATTCAAAGGCAAGGATCAGGAAACAGTTATATTGCAATGATGCCAAAAATATCTATCTGCCATTCTCTTATAACCAAATTCCAATATATTAATGACTAGAAATATCCATGTCAGATGCTGCAACCGACTAGAAGTAGTTAAAATTAAATGAACAACTTGCAGACACCATTGTTGAAAAGGGTCTGAGCTTTTATTAACTGTTTAATTTTGGAGAGATATTGTTGCCTTGCTGAATTTTAACTCCTTTGTAATATTTCTCTCTTTTGCCTTGTCTTTCCAATGGAGCCACCGCTTTCTCTTGCTTCATTTTCCATCTCTCTTTTCTTCCCTTCCTTGTCCATCTTCTTGTTTTGCTAACCCCATCCCTTTCTTATTTTTGTTTTTGTGCTTGTGTTGATTTTGTTCTTTCTGCTGGAAATTAGGAATGTTTGGGAGTGTTTTGGGGTATATCCGGCCTTGTATTTTTTCCATGTTACAAAGATGGAGAAACTGGGTATTGCACAGGATTTTTGACAACTTTGAAAGCAAATATTTCCTCCCTTTGGCTAAATATGGTATCTGTCTGCAGAAATAATTTTTAAACCTTATTTATTGATTTAGAAATTAACCACTAGAGCATGGAAGAATTCCCATGGTGACAAGTTTTAATTCTAGATTATATTCTACTAAGAATTGAGGAAATGTAAAAATCCATGTCTTGAGAAGTTTTTTTTTACAACTACCTTTTAATTAGGCAAATTTTGTCCCAACTCTGAATACCTCCTCTTAACTAATTTTTCCAAGATATTATTCCATACAGATTATTACCAACATGCCTCCACAACCGTAGATGGGGCAATAAATCTCACAAGTAGATGACTGTGCTATGAAGTCAACCAATAATTGAACTATAGACAGAAAGAAAACTGAAGTTCTGATTCCATCTTCATGAGTGCTACTTGTTAAATCTGTCAGGTATAGTAGGAGGCCTTTTCAATTACTCCTTGTGACAATTGAATGTAATGGTTCCTGTCTGTTTGTTTTTGATTATTTCTTACTTTTCACCAGCTCTGGCTGCTGTATTTTGGTGAAATACAAATACTGTACATTTTATGGATACAAATGTATACAAATTCGGAGTTGTACCAGTGGAGCAGTTGTAACATATCAACTGGGACAACACGAGAAAAAAATGTAGCCAGATCACACTTTCATCAATCCTAGAAGAAGGATTAATAAAGAAATGCCAAAAAAGAAAAGGGAAGAAAGACCGAGAGAACTACATGCAGTTCAATGATTTTTTTCCATCTTTCAAATTAAATCTGTTCTGGGGACAAATAAGAAGCAAGCTTTTCCTCTGGAAACTGTTCATGGAATTTCCTCCCGTTCTGTAAACCACTGAAATAATAGTTGCTCTGAGTCACTTTTTTATAGCTTAGAAAGATTATATTTACTTGGAGATCAAGAGCTTCTTGTTCACAGTATAGGCAAGCATGGATTCTTTCTTATTCTGTGATCCTAGCTTTTAAAAAATGGAAGTACATTCCTGTAACGGTAGTGATGTTGCTGCTGGTAGTGACAACAATAGTTAATGGTAGTTATTAGCTGGTTGCTTTTAAGGAAATGTGCTTGCTTGCCCTGCCTACAAATTTCATTTCCTTCTCAGAGAGAAACATACCATTGTAGTAGATGTGAGACGGCGTGATGGAATTGGACACTGGTCTGTGGCTGTGATTAATAGTGTATAACGCCCATGGCTGATTTCATAATCCAATTCTTTCATGGTACGTATTTGTCCCTGAAATGACAGCCCAAAATTAAAAACTTTTAATTTTCAGCTGATGGACTGTGAAATTTGGTTGTGATGCACCTGTGTGGTGGTGCTAAGTGAAAAAAAACAATGTGGTGATGCACTCACTGTAGTGCTGTTAATGTAAAAGGTGTTCATGATGTTCCCCTCTGTGATGGCGTATGTAATGGTCCCATTTAAACCTTCATCCTGATCCATAGCACTGATGGTGATAAGAACAGCATTCCATGTGCCTGGACCTTCATCCAAAGTGACTTCATACTGCTGTTGCTGGAATACTGGAGGATTGTCATTCTCATCCAGGATGGTTACATAGACCGTAGTTGTAGCCTATAGATGATAAATAGCAAGAGATTTAGAATCATGCAGAGGATAAAAAAAGGAAGTATATGAGAACCAGACAAATATTCATATTGTTCAAATACCTTTCAATTGGTAATCCTTTTGAATGTCTCTTGTTAACATTCCACCAAAAGATTTATAAATTGATTTTTAAAAACCCAAAGTGTAATCTAATGCACATTTACCTATAAGCAAACACCACTGAATTTCATCAAATTCATTTTAGGCATTTTTGGGATTTTTAGAATTAGGGCTAGTGGGAGAATGCAAGCTTATTTGGAATGTGCTTCTTTATTTCAGTATCAGAAGGTGCTCAACTAATGTTTTTTATTGTGTATTTATTTACACATCTTCTTCTATTTCACCCTTTTATTACTAAAAAGCCTCTCCAAATGAATCTTAATTAAGCAATTAAGCATTAATCAAAACATTTATTTCAAATTATCACTAAAAGTCCAAGATAATTTAGAAAAAATTCTAAAACATGGGAAAAAATATCAGGTCATATTAAAAAGAACCAATTTAACCAAGCACCAAAATGAATAGGTGTATCATCACCTGTTCTTGAAGACTGATAAGGGAACCTCTGCTGAGACATTTGTATAAGAACTTATTTCCTTGCTTAGCAAATCCCTAACATCTGGTGAGATATACCTCTGCTGATGAGCAGGTACATATGGGGAGAAGGTGCTCTATTCAATACCCAGGGTTTAAGTTACACAGGGTGTAACATGTTCATGTCTGGCTGTCCAATTTTACATTTTTCAACAGCCAAAAATTCAGTTTCATAGATAGCAGAGGAAAGCATCCTACAATAGTTGAGATGGACTGTGCTGGGCAGGTTCTCCTAATACAGGAATAGCTAAAACTGCCAAAATAATTGGATGCACATTCACAATATGAAAAGCAAGCAAGAATATTGTACTTCCTCAGGGGAGCTAATAGTGGCAGGTGAGAAAATTGGATGAGAGGAAATGTTACATAACATGGAGCAAATAAAACCAGTCACTTTGACTTTATTGTTACAAGACATAATATGAGCCTGATGAGGCAACTCATCAACTGTCAGGGCTGTCTGGTAGCAGAGATTCAACATATCAGAGATTGCTTGCAATATGTTGTCCACTAGTGTTTGTTTGTGTGTATGTATACAGAGAGTGTCACAAACATAAATGCACAGAACAATAACAGCACATCTAAACATTTATAGTATCAAATGATTTCCTCAATTTAACTGTTCCTTGTCTCAAAGGTGTCCATTTCACCATGTGTAATGGACCAAAAACCTTATTAGTTCATCTATTGTGACACAGATGACCATCACCAGATTTCATGTGTGCTTGATAAGTGATTTAAAGAAAAAATAGATGTTGGAGAGATCAAATTCAATAAATCTGACTTTTTAATGGTCGCTTCTAATCATTTTTTTCTCAGAGATCAAGGGTAACAACAAAATGGTCTAGGTCAACTCAGTGTGGCCAATTCACCACAGTCAACTCAGCATGGCCAACTGACCATGGTGAACTTGCCATGGCCAACTCACTACAAGACAATTCACCATGGTGAACTTGCCGTGGGACAACTTGTGGCAGGACAAGTGTTACATTAAAACTGAAGAAACAGTGGAATAGAATCATTAAAGAAAGGATGACAAAGGAGGGTCAAATGGAATTGTGAATGACAAAATGTAAAATATTTTTTAAATTACTTTAAATATTTACAGTGAATAGTTCAATTGTCCTGCTGCAAGTTGGCTGTTGTGAGTGGGCCACACCAAGTTGTCCCATGCCAAACCCAAAAGGGGTATTCAAGATGGCAACTGTGATTGTATGTTTGAAGCTCTACTGCTTTTTATATTAAAATGAGGCAGAACTATGAGTTGTGGCTGCCATTTTAACTTGTTTCGACTCTCCACCCCAGCACTTGTATCAGAGCTGGCATCTTGGATATTCCCAGTATGATTTATATTTATGTCACTGTAATCCTTGGCTTACAACTATTTACGAAGAAAGTGACATGACCAGTTTGCACATTTGTCACAGCATCTCCATGGTCACATGATCAAAATTCAGAGATTGGCAAGTATTTATGAGAGATGCAATGTCCCAGGGTCATGTGATCAACTTTTGTGACCTTCTGACCAGCAAACTCAATGGGAAAACCAGATTCACTCAACAACTGCAGTGATTTCCTTAACTGTGGCAAGAAAGGTTGTAAAATGGAGCAAAGCTCACTTAACAACTGTTTTGCTTAGCAATTGAAATTTTGAGCTTATCTGTGGTCATAAGTCAAGGACTACCTGTGTGTTAAGTGCTAACCGAGCAAACAGGGCTATTTCTATCCTTGTAAGTAATCAACATAAGTAAAAGCAACACATTCATTTATTCCAATTATATTTCACTTTTAACTGTTTCTAAAGATACATCTTGCACAGGTATATATGAAAGAAAAGTGGTCTCCCAAATATTACTTTCTGCCAAACAAAATGCCCTTTTAATTTCTAGTCTTATTTTAGTTTCAAAGTAGAACGCTTACTCACTCCACCATACCAGCAGATATAAGGAATGTCAAATCTAGATAAGAAAATAATGCATGACATCCTATGTTTGTTTAGAAGCAAAAGACGGGGGGGGGGACGGGGACTGTATAGGAAACTGTTTTACCTTAAACCAGTTTTTTTTCTTATCATGACTGTCATGCCCCTGTTGGAATCTGATTCTGAGGGAGACGTGGAACAGCTGACAGGGAGTGGGAGTGTG
>AZIM01003175.1:160789-176489 GCA_000516915.1 Ophiophagus hannah | reverse complement strand
AAATCAAATAAATAATAAATAAATAAATTGAAACTGAGCAGGGTGTGAAGGAAAGTCTACCATACTTCTGGGTGAAGGCTAGGGATTTTGACTGAAGATACAGAAAAGGAAAGTGTAATTATTGTAGTGGGTTTGATAGTGTCTGAGGAATTGGCAGTTTGATGTAGAGGAGGTAATTTCTTTATAACTTTTCAATACTTCGCATGTAGGAGCAACACTGATGGAGCTGCACTAATTAAATGTTAATTCTAAAAAGTGTGGAGTCTTGCTATATGGTGCACATAATTGCACTTACAAGGATATTTGTGTTATTGAAAGCTGTTCAACCTAAATTTTTAAGATTTCTAAAAGTTCCCCATTTTGTTGCTAATGCACTGCTAATGTTAAAGTTTAGCTGTATTTCATTTGAGTTCAATTGCAAATTCTGCTGGTCAAAAAAGTTATAAGTCGAGGTTTATTGGCTTAAATAAATTTGAGGATAGGGGAAAAAATGTCCAACTAATACTCACTCAGTCACTCTCTCTCTATATATATATACTAGGCTTTGATGAAGCTTGGAGAGAAATCAAGCAATTAATTTTAGATTCCAGTTTACAAAGAAATAGAACCAACAGACCACATTTATGCAATAATGAGTGTTCACACTCTCCCTTTATTATATATTTGTACCATTGCCTGATTTGATCTCATAGGAATTTTCACATTGGCATATCTTCTATCATTATTGGTACTGTTGAGCAAATTGAAAGGTGTTCCTTAATCAAGAGCATGTATATACCTGTTCAGGCTCTGCAACTGTACTGTACATTTTTCTGGATTGCCCTAGATATCATCCCTGGAGGGTAATCTCCTTTAATTTAGCAGATGCACAATGCATTTTTTAAAGAAGGGATTAGAGGCAAAAGTAGAGGTGTTAATCAGAGAAAATAATATATCTAATTTTGTTTCTATTTAGAAATCACTTCTAGTCTTTGTGCTAGAGACAGAATTAATTTTTGACTTTGGATTTTGCTGACTAGTTTGTCATTATAGAAATGACTAATATTTACTAACTATGTGAAAGTAAGAAGTTGAGGATGTAATTCTAATTTGTATTGTACTGAGCTGAAAAAAAATGGAAGTAAATGCTTTTTGTTTTTATCCTTTATCCTACACTTCTCTTCCCCTTTTCCTTCTTGATTTCCCCATTATCTTTATTTTCATTAGTGTTTTATGCTATAATCTGAATAAAAATTACACACACACACACACACACACACACACACACACACTAAAAACAGCATTAGCAAATGCTTTTTAACAATATGGCCTAGTGATGAGACAAGCGTATGGTATTTAGGCAGGCACTGGGTAGGTGGTTTATATCAAAAGAAAAAAAGGAAGAAAACCTGCACAGATATACAAGAAGGCGATTTTGAAATGTACAGTACATATCTAGCATTTCTACAAGTGGAAGTGGTAAATCCTGCCCAGAATATTTTGTTTGAATAACAATATGCTCCTCTTGATCCACATCTTCATTTTTGTTCATATTTGATTGTATGCACTGAATTGTGTATATACCTACAGCTGATGAGATCAAAAACGCCAAGTAAATATTTCCCCCACTGATATTGAAAAAGTGACCCCCCCTCAAAAAAGCTTATGATCAAGCTAAAATAAAATATTAAAAGAGCACACAGAAAGTAGGATTTCAATGAAGTTATAATTTCACTGGAAACACAAGCTAGGGTGAAGTTACATTTATTTGAACAGCATTTCATTATTTGATATACCTCTGACATTCTGTTTTCTTCTCTACACAGTACATTCTGCAACTTTTGAAGTCATTACCCCTTATTCACTCTATGTGTGTCCTGAAGGTCAAAATCTCACTTTGACTTGTAAAATCAGTGGGGTTCTCGCCAATCGCCATGATTTACTCTCCAGTGTTTGGTACTTCAGCAACAAAAATGACCGTGGCTGTTCCCAAGGAAAGCATATCCGCAACATCACTGCTAAGGAGCTTCATCATGAAGCTGAGATGCACCATAGCCAACTTCATGGGAATGTCACTGCTGAGAAAAACGCCCATCAAGTCAACCATCATGGATTGGAATACTTTTCAAATCATCATGGCACTTTCCATGTCACTATAGCAAATCTTACTCTTCAGGACAGAGGATACTACTGTTGTTATGTAATAGAGACTAAGAAAGAAAAGAAGCCACATATGTTGCAGCACGCTTATGGCTTCATGGAACTTCGTATACACAAAGGTAGGACATTATGCACAAATCTAATGCAGTTAAAATTAAGTATTAATGTATTTCTCACATTCTCCTAGGAATGTCTACAATGTGAGATGAATTGATCTCGATGAAATTCCAAGGTGGTCAAAACAGAAAAGAATGCTTAAGATGGAGTTATAGGGGGCAAGTTTTCTTTCCTTCCTATATAAAAACAGGCTTTGTAATAATGAAAATAGATTCCCTTTCTTAGAGTTTTTAAAAAGTTGCTGCACAGAAGTGAGAAACATCTTCCCCTTTATCTGTACTCGATGCTACAACTTAATGGGTTATGGGCATTTATTTGCTTGCTTGAAATTATGATCCATATCCCATTTTCTGATTAGAGTTGATCTCAAAAATATTAGATCAAATAGTTTCTTTATGTTTTGAGTTATGTATTACATTTATATACCAATGACATTATCAAGTTACTTTAGTCAACACGTAACTTTTACAAGTGAAATGTACATTTCTTTTTGAGTAGTGAAGAATTAGAATGTAGCAAAATTGGAATGCATTTTTCTAGAAATTATGACTATTAAATTTCCCTGATCAGTTAAGAGAAGTTAATTATATTATTATGGTCAGTAACCAAAACTCGGTACAATTTAAAGAAAAACTGAATTTCAAAAATAGAATAGGATGCTTAAAAATACACATAATTCCTTGACTGAATCACATCATTACTTTAAATCAGTTTGATTTAAGGCAGATTATTCTGTTCCATCTACATTGGGAGAAGGTATATTTCTTTTCTAGTTCTGGTTGTATCTCTTCCCCCCAGTCCTTTTTCTTTTTAAGGTGATTGATAATTTCTTTTCGCAATCCTTGCATTTGTAAAGTTAAAATAATAATGTAATGTATGAGATTAAAAGGAACATCTCAATTTACATGGTTTGTAGCACAGCCCTCTGAAGTACATATCTTTGAACTATGTTTTAGGAAGTGGGGTATGCCCTGCCAGCTTTGTCTGGGATAGGAATATTATAATTTAAAAAGTTTTAAAATATTTGTTAATGAGAATTTTATTTATTATTTAATATGCCATCCAAGGAACTAACATTTTACTACTTTTTTTTAATTCACAGCAAATGGTTCATCTTCAAACTGTACATTTCATCTTGCTGACAATACAGAAAGTAAGACTGCTTTACCATATATTTATAATTGCAACTTTTTCCCCAAGAAGCTGATTATTTTTTCAAGCATAAATATCTGAAATTTGACATTCTAGCTAAAGGTTTTGGAGTTTAATCTTTTGTTCTTGCACCTGTCTCCTTATATTAACTCCCAATTTCACACTGTCTAATCTCCTATTTATTTTCCCCAATTTTGAAGCTGTTCATCTTAAATTATCTTCCTATTTACAATGATTTCTCAGCCTTTCTTCTGAATCTCCACTGATTCTTCATTATATCTTTGATAATCTTTAGCTTCTACACCAGAATGATCCACATCTAATATAAGCTGATGATATTTAATGTCAACAAAGGATCAAAGATCAATAGTCTGAATTACTTATGTTGCCTTAAGTGCTGTTAATGTTCTTAATTAAAACAAAGGTAGTATTTTTTTTCAAATGTAATCCAAAGACAAAGAGGGAGACAGTAATTCATTGGAGCAATTGAGAGAGTTACAAATTCTCAAAGGGAATTAGATTTTTTTTTCTAGGAGGGGCTGATTTGCAAATCTGGCATATTTATCAATGGGAATACCTAGGTGGAATAGAACTGAAGTAAGTTAGTTTATTGTTGTCAAAACAGGTTGTAACACATACCATAAAATACAATAACAGTAGAATAATAAAATTGTAAAATGAAATACTTAAAAAAAGAATATTAAATGAAAGGTTAAAACAGTATTTTAAATATTTTCCTCTTTGTATATTGATAAATGAGGACAGAACAAAATCTATATATGTGATATAGACAACAATAATTAGATTTTCAAGATAAGAAGAATATCCCTAGTGAGTCTACCTGAAAGCCTTTTAAAAAAAGTGTCTGGGGAACCTTTGAAAGAGTCATTTCAGAGAGAATGAAGAGACACTCCAGTCGCAGAAGAAAGTTATTATTATTGACCCTGTTTAATGTTATTGGTGGTTGGAAGTGGAAAGAAAATTTGGATTGGCCTGAAAAACTAACAGAATTGAAAAAACCTGGTTTGGACCACCATAGGCTCAGTACTTGGGGTGAGATGTAGAGAGTAAAAAATATACCTTGATGGAGAAAAGTTAGATCTGTTTGCAGAGTGATGAGCGAAAAACCCAACTCACATCCAAAACAATCTGAGGAGAGGAAGAAATAACTTAGACCAGGGTTTCTCAATCTTGGCAACTTGAAGATTTCAACTCCCAGAATTCCCCAGCCAGCATAGTGGAAGTCCGCACATCTTCATGTTGCCAAGGTTGAGAAACACTGACAGACAGTCACCTCCTTAGAATTATCAGAGGGTAAGAAGTGTGGGCAGAGTTAGAAGACTTAACAAGGTTCTTTTACAATAGTCCATCTTAGTAAAAGTTATTGTAGACTTCTTTGAACTCTGTCCCTTGGTTTGGTCTATATCAGGAGTGTCAAATTCAAGACCTGGGGGCCAAATCCGGCCCATGTGGTGCTTAGATCTGGCCTGCGGGGCTGCCCTGGAAAGAGCAAAGGACCGGCCCGCGGTGCCTCTGCAAATGAAAACAGAGCTTAGGAGGGCCGCAGGAGGCCGTCCTGAGCTTTGTTTTTGCATGCAGAGAGTTGCAGGAGGCCATTGCAGCCGAAAACAGAGCTTGGGAGCCTAACACGAGTGACATTGAGCTGGCCACGCTTACCCTGGCCATGCCCCTCCCAGGGTTCAAACACAACCCAGATGTGGCCCTCAATGAAAGTTTGACACCCCTGGTCTATACTGAAATGAAGGGCCACTGTGGTCTATGGTAGTGCTGTTTTCCTATCTAGGTCTGGCTCTCCAGGTAGATACCCATTTTGAAATTTTTATTTTTTATTAATTACATTTCTTAGTGCTTAATAAACATTGTGTTGCCTGGGTATTTAATTTGCTTAACCATTCTGATTATATTCTTAATCTCCACCCCTTTTTTCCAACCACTGGTTAAATAGTTTCCATGTTTGATAGTATTCTATGTCTTCTTTCTGCTTAATTTTCAATGTCAGTCTATCCATTTCTGCACCATCTAGTATCTTCTTAATCATCTCTTCATCTTGTGCTGTTTCTTCATTTTTCCAATAGTGCGAATATAATCCTCGCTGCTGTTACAGCATGTAATATTGAATACGTACTTTTCTTGTCTATTTTTTCTGATATTATACCTAATAACAGTTTAGGTTTAAAATCTACATGATTCCCTATCATCTTTTCTAGCCACCTGTGTATCTTTGCCTAATTTTTATTTTATTTAAACACAAGTCCACCACATATGATAAAATGTGCCAGTCTCCTATTTTGGACAAGAAACATAAATACTGTTTGTTAATGTGTTAATAAATCAGTTTCTTAGCTATTTCCTTGCTTTAGCAGATAGAGGTAATTTGCTGTTGTGGTTAGATCTTAATATCCATACTGACACTGCAGCTATTCAGGATATTCAGAACTTGTGGCCACCAATTATGGGGTTGTCCCATCACATTTTCAAATCCTTCATCTCTGATATCCAGTATAGTGTGACCTGCCATTCTGCTTGTGAATTTTTCTTGTTGGCCACCTAATGGAGACACTTTCTTGTCACACTAAGGTAATGCTGTATTAAGATTTGAAGTTATAGTGTCAGCTTTCTTCTGCAAGGGAAATTTTAACTCGATCCAAATGGCTCTGGAAGAAATGATGTAGTTAGTTCAGCATTCCATTTCAGCTCTGATCAACCTGGGAAATATACGGTTATATATGGTAATATATATATCTGGATGGTTGATACAAGTCCTCCAAAGTGTCTGCTTGGCAGTGCCAAAAACACCAGTCAAGGCAGTGAACAAACATCTTCACAATCTTACCCAACCACTTTTCTAGTAGTTGGGAATGTTTCTGACAATGAAGTGTGGAATACATACAGATGTGCTTGAACAGTTTAGTGTGAGACTGAGGAAAAGATTACTTCTGTCAAGCATATTTTGACTTTTATATACTGCACAATTTTGTAGGATAAACTTTGAGTCAGTAGGGCCAAAGTGATAGCTTTCACGTAACCTATGGTTGCCCATCTCTCATAGCAGTGGCTCTAAAATGGCTTTCTGTCTGATGAGAGAAAATTAATTGGACCCAGGCAGCAATTAATTGGGTTTTAAGAAAGGATGTGCCCTGTTTTCTTGAAGGAAGCAACAGGGCACCTAGTTCCTAAGAAACCATCTAATGATCATCAGCAAGATGCTCAACTGTGTGGGGCAGACCAGAGTCAGTCCATCTTGCGTGAGATCTGTTTTTGGTAGGGAGGGAACCTTTGTTTGAGTGACAGAAGAACAGAAGTGTTTGATGTTTTTACAGGTAGTCCTTGACTTATGACCANAATTGAGCCCAAAATTTCTGTTCCTAAGTGAGACACTTGTTAAGTTTAACTTTGCCCTTTCTTGCCATAGTTGTTAAGTTAGTAACACCGTTGTTAAGTGACTGTGGCTTCCCCATTGACTTCGCTTGTCAAAAGTCACAAAAGGTGATCACGTAACCTACAACCCCCATAAATACGAACAAGTTGCCAAGCAACCAAATTTTGATCACGTGACTGTGGGGAATGCTGCAGTGGTCGTAAGTGTGAAAAATGGTCATAACTCACTTCTTTCAGTGCCGTTGCAACTTTGAACAGCCACTAAACAAACAGTTGTAAGTCGTGGACTGACTGTATTGGCCTTATATATGTTTAATGTTATGTTAAAATTACACATTTTAGATTTTAATCAACGTTAACTGATTTCTCTTTGAAGGTTAATGTGCAACATTGAGAGAAATCGTCCATATAGGAACGTGATGGATGTAAACAATAAATAAAATTTGTCACTTTGTTTCTTTCAAGCCTTCTGGCTTATACTGGCTTTTTTACTGTGGACAGAAATTAAACATTGGCTTCTTTAGCATTAAGAACTCATTCAGGTCATACTTGGTAGGTTTCCCTTCCTTCGCCTTCCAGAGGGAGCTGTGAAGTCTATTTACCACAATGTAAAACGCTAATCTACAGATAATCTTAAATATGGTTAGTGAAACAAGCATAGGCTGTATTTGAGTAGCTTGTTTGCACTAACTGCACTTAAGTTTAAAATTTAAAAATAACTTTAAAATAGTGTCCACCTCCAAACATGAGAAGCTACATTAAAAGTTGCTGAATTCTACCCCAAGCTTCTATTATAGAAAGTGATAAATAATTGATCTAATAACTGTAGATTAACAATAGGTGGGAATTACTTCAATATCTCCACTTTAAGAATGTATTTGTTAATTACATTTCTATCATAAAAACAGTGGTAGTTATTATCTGGGGATATTTAAAATGATTTCCATTTTAATAAGACAGTCTGAAATGTGAAAAGATTTATTTTTATTTGAAAAAATAAACAAATGAAGGGAAATTAAAATGCTCACTTAGCAAATGAGAGGTAATGTGATGCATTTTCCAAAATATTTTAAGAACAAATTTTCTGTAGGCTAGAAACTGAGAGACTATGAGTTCTGGTCCTGCCTTAAGCAGCTGGGTGAAGCCAGCTGGGTGGCTTTGGGCCTAGTAACTCTACCTCAGTCCTAGGTGTCAGGAGTCAAAACTGACTGAAAGACACAAATAAATTGGGTTTTGCAAATAAGTTGGGCACGGGGTAGTTGCATTCAAGTTCACCCCATTAGCTTTCAATATTGACTATGCTGATTGTATTCTAAAATATCTGGAGTCTCTCATTACTTTTCCTTGTTAGAATGGCTTCTCATTCATTGGATGTATAAATCAAATTTTACAGTGAGGAAATCTGTTTTATTTTATGGGATTCCCTTGAAATTGCAGACATTGCCACCTCAGGTATAAATTAGCAGAGAAACAGGAGGACTCAGTCAATAACTTTAACTCAGAAAATGAGGCCACAACTTCCAATGAGTAGAAAAATGTGCTTCCTTTCTGATTTCTGTATTGTGGTTTTTTTTGTTTGTTATTTTTTCAGATACCACAGCAGTCACAATTGCAACAGCGGCTTGCATTATAGGCATTCTGTGTTTGCCTCTCATCCTACTCCTTATTTACAAGCAGAGGCAAATAATTACTAACAGGCGTAAGTATCTGGATTAACCCTGATTTTTTTGCCACTACGTTGATTATTTCAGTATTCCACGTAAATTGATAAAACTGCCTTTCCTTCCATTATTGCATGCATTATTACATGAATGACATTTTATTTATCATATTTGTATTGCTGCCCATCTCACATGGAATCAGAGGATCTCTAGTGTTAGGATCTCTAGCGTTAGGATCTCTAGTGGGAGGTTATGTGTTCCTCCAATGAGAAATGATTTTTGGGTGGGTTCTTTATTTTCCCCCCCACCAACTGTTTTACTATACTGTAAACAGAAGGAGAAGGCTACAGGCTGGCTCAGGAATTCTGTGAGTTGAAGTCCACAGGTTGCCATTTTGCCCATCCCTGTTCTATAGTTACTCATTCACGCAAATAGGAAATTTCCATTACTGGGAAGACTTTTTTATGTTGAAGCTCATTATTCTAAATCTGGATTTAGCTTGATTTCATTTTTATATGCACCATTGAAAGTCTACATACAGTATCTTGTGTTAAAATAGCACAGGTAAGATGCTGACAAGATAAATTAAAGTTAAATATTTGTGAAAAATTTCTAGTCTCAAAATACACTGCAAAAGAGCTAATTTTTTTGTGTTTACAGAAAACAAATTAAATATGAAACCACAGCATCCTGCCTAGAAAAATTTCTGTTTAGAAATCCATTAGTGAGGTGATAGTTACATTATTAAAACCAGTGGCACATGGAGTAAAATTAATAAGATTTTGAAAGGTGAAAGAAATCTGATGTTTGTTGTACTACTAAAAATAACCACTTATCTTCTTCTGATCAAATTTTGCTTCATATTGCTGTAAACTATGATATATCATTTTAGTAATGTGTCAAAATGTGATGAAACAACCAGTGTACCATCAACTAGATTAATCTTTCCTATCTTGAACTCCTCCAAATCTGTTGCATAACTCAGACTTCAGAACTTCAACTCAGACTATCTACACCTTCGGTGAACAATTCATTTGTTGGCTGTTGGTGAAGGGAGTTGTAATCCAGCGTGCTCAAAAGATAGCAGGTTAGGAAAGGTTCCTGTAAATATTGTTATATTTTTGATTGACTGAGGATAAACATAACTGTCACTTAATCCGGCACTTAATCCCATTTAAATCATGAGTCTCGAGCCAAACTTCCATAACTTCAAAAGGATTTATTGGGAGTTAAAAGGTCCAGCATTGCCTGGGNTTCTCCAATGGGACACATCCATAGCCAAGAGTCTTCAATCATGCTCTCCAGTTAGAATTTTGTGCAGCAGAAACTTCGGTCACCTAGTTACTATCTTTAAAAACATTTATAGAATGCAGTTTCGGTTTGCAAGCTGCCGCATTGCTCCCCCCCTCCCTTTTTGTTGGCAACTCTAAAAGACCATAGAAATATTTCATGAGTTGTCAATAAGAGTAATAGAGCCAAAGGGGACACCTACTAAGTTACCAGATTCATGTTAATAGGTGGCTGCTGGATTTTCATTTTATTGTTCCATGTGGATCTTTTCGACAGGGAATATCTACAGATGTGTATACCTGTGAAAGCTTCTGCACCTAAAGCTAGAGGAATAGTTTTTGGATACGACTTGAATAGTACCATCTGTTCTTTGCAAACGAGAGGTTAGGTAATGCCGATCACTGTGTTGTAATGATTTGGCCATGCTTTAGTTTTATTCCAAAGATGCCTTTTACAAGAATATAAATGGGTGAAATAAAGGATTCAGCTCCTGAACGCAATTTTAAATGGATGAAATAAAGGATTCAGCTCCTGAACCATTTGGGTCAAGGATCTGTATGCCATATGAATGAGTACTTTTTACTTGTCTAGTTCAAATCACCAAGCCAACAAGTGTTGGACCAAAGACAATGGGATTAGTTGCTTAGGAAAAGCAAAGCAAACAGTCTCTGCTGAGGAAATAGAAAATGGTTCCATTCTCTTGAATGCATGATGGTACCCCTAGCTATTGAATAAACCCCACAGTCAGAAGGATTGTGTTTAATTCAAGGGACTGAATGATCCTTAGATTTTTTTCGTGCTCAAAATATTAGGATTTGATGGTAGTGAAGCAAGACTACCTACTTTTCCTGTAACAAAATTGCATTTGCTTTTTGTAGGCGCTCACGAACTCGTAAGGATGGATAGGTAAGCAAATACCTTGAACCATACCATGTATTTGTTATTGCAAAACCACATTGTGGGTGAAACAATAAATTAAGCCTTATCAAACAAAAATAATCAAACCAGGTTCAAAAGTCTCCTACTTATAAAAGTCTGAAGGATGCATGTCTGGCAGCTCTGCTTTAAAGAGGAATTCAACAAGAAGATGCCACTGATAAAAACATCTTGGCTGTGTGAAACATTCTAGCATATAATCCTTATGTTTCCCAGAGAGTTTTCATCCAAGTATTAATGAGATCTAGTTTTCAAGCCCAGATAATGTCACCCAGTTATTGACATTTCCTGAGACACTTCTTGAGAAACTCTGGGACTATGCTGTTTTGGATGTGAAAAGTCAAGAGAGTGTCTTGAACTGAGCTTGAAATTAGCTGGAAATCAATTTTCTTAAAATTGGCATTATTTGGTCTATGATTGCTTAGCAGTTGATGGATGAAGCTATGGGGCAGAAATCTGTCCTCATAGCTTCAGGAAGAATGGTGAATTGGTAAGCAAGCTCTGTACTGTGCATTTGTAGGAGAACTCTCTCACTCTTTCCTTCCTTCTTTTAAGGATAGCTGTCAAACCCATTAATTTTTTTCATCTGTTACATGGAGGAAAATCAAGATGATTGTAATGACTTGAAAGAGGGGATAGAAAATGGCTATGAGTCAGCATTAGGATATCATGGCTGTCTAATTTTCTGCTTTAACTTTATCCCGGCAATTGGGGAAAACCCTTATTTGAAAAAGGCAACATTCTCAGTGCAGTCATAATGCAAAGCAGGCCTGTTACTGCAGAAGAAAACAAAAAAAGCTCTGATTTACTTTTTGGCTTAGGCCTTCACTTATTTAGTCAGAAGCTTATCCAGTGTCCATCATCAGCTTTTTCTAGGCATGCTTAGACATTATTAAAGTCTTTACTTGACCATTCTCTTTTTCAAGCCAGAAAATAATTTAAAAAAAAAGACTATTGAGGGTGTCAAGTGTATAAAAAGTAAAGATTTCCCCTGTCCAGTCATGTCCAACTCTAAAGTGGTATTCATCTCCATTTCTTAGCTGAGGGAGCCAATCCAAAGACACTTCCATGGTCATGTGGCCAGCATGACTATATGCTGAAGTGCATGGAACGCTATTAGCTTCCCACCTGCTACCTATTTATCTATTCACATTTGCATGCTTTCACACTGCTGGGTGGGCAGGAGCTGGATAAGTAATGGGAGCTAACTCCATTGCATGGTGCTTGGATCTCGAACCCGGCTGTCAACTTTCCAGCTGACAAGCCCAGCATCTAACTGCTGAGCCACCATGTCCCATGGCAATGTATAAGCAGTGGGTTACTTTTTTTAGTGCATACATTTAGTTTAAATATTAAAAATAATAATAGATTTCTAATTGGTTTCTATCTCGCCTATGTTCTGATCCCTCAGCACATCTCATATTGTAAACCCCACCCCCAATCAATAGCACCGAGTCAGAAATAAATTTTTATATTTAATAGTTTTCTGACATTGTGCTTTGAAGTGCCTGGAATGCTGGGAATATAAAAGGGTGGGACTTGACCCTGATGAGATTATCTGACTCGGCTTTCTTTTGCAGCAATGCCCATGGCATTGAGAATCCCGTCTTTGATGCTGTCCCTGACATAGAGTCAGAATCCAGGATTAGGCCTCAGTTATCATTTATGGCGAGCCGTCAGGCTTCTGAGTCAGACCGACACCTTCTCTCAGAGCCAAATACCCCTCTCTCGCCTCCAGTCCCAGGAGAATGTTTCTTCCCATCACTTGGTAAGTAGTTCATTGCAGGGTGAGTGCATGCAAATGGCTAGCAGCAAACATCTATCTATGCTGGTCTCTACCATTGGTGAAAAACTTTCTTATTTGTTTCATTCATTCATTCATTCATTCATTCATTCATTCATTCATTCATTCCATTCATTCACAGCTCACCTCACACAAGATGACTCTGGATGGCTTACAATCGGGTGGGATTCAGTCGGTTTGGACTGGTTCGGGAGAACCAGTAGTTCCGGCAATTAGTTGGCCCCACCTACCTACCCGTGCCCTAGTCTGTCCTTTATTTCTGTGTTTTGCAGCCCACCTGATTTGCGCGGCACAGTGGATTGCCACGCCTCAGCTGTTTCACTCACTGGGCTAGAGCTGAAAATGGGCGGTTTTCAAACACTCACCAAACCAGTTGTTACACCGGTTGAATCCCACCCCCGCTTACAATGTATAAATGTATAATGTACAATGTACAATGTATAAACTATTAAAAAAACATGTATATAATAAGAATCTTCTTTTTCTTCCTAGTGTTATTCCTGCACTAGGGCTAATGAATACTGAATAAAATACTGTAAAAATACAAATTCTACAAATACAAAAGATGGGGAGGGAGAGAATAGGATGGGCAGGGTGGGAGGCTGGATCTATCAACCACATTTGTTAATATTTTCCAGATCCTGTTCCTGATTCACCAAATTTAACAAAGGAATAGTCAACTAAAGGAAGAGGTTGTATTCTGAATTTTTACCAGCAATATGAACAAGGCTTATTATTTGCTGCTTTAAAGGAGAAAGACAGAGACAGAGGGAAACAAATGTGAGAAGTTTTTAGGAGACTGTTTTAAAGTCTTGGAGGTGCTTTTTGACTGTCCTAATATTTCAATATATTGCTGTTCTCTGATTGCTGAAACAATTCAACATGGAGAATATGGAAGACAAGGAAATACTATTATACTCTCCTGGAATTCTGCAAACTTTTTGTTTTACTTCACTGAAGTTACTGAAATGTGTTTCTAATGTGTTGTATGGATTAATTAGATCAAGATCATATTACATTTTTTTAACTATAAAGGATTGTGAATAGGACCACCAAAAGCCTTGCTCTACATTCAAAATGCCTTGGTTCCCTAGAAACAGAAAATAATTTACATGTACAATATTTTTTTTACTTTGCATATATATCCTTTAAAAGATTGTATGTTTGCACATGTTTTAACATAGTGATAAGATGCTTTGCTTGTATCCTGTCCTCAAAAAAATCAGACCCCAGATGAACTATCTCCATATTTCACTCTAGTTCTAATTCAGTCTTTTCTTTGCTCTCTTTTTATTTGCTAATGATTTAAGGAAATCTAGATGAAGGTTCTCAATTGCATAACTTACAAGTAAATATTACAGTAGTAGTAAGAATATGTTGAAAATCATGAAGGATAATCATGTTAGAACATAAAATGGATTTCAGTTTAGGTCTGTTGAACAACGGTTTGCTTTTACAAGCTGTTTCAAAAGCATTTTAAAGAGGGTTTTAAAGAACATTATAGATTTGGTACATTTTGTTTAAATGATAACTCTGTCATTTTGGTATAATTTATCTTGTGCTTTGTAAATGTTTATGGCTACGTAGCCAGAGGAAATTCTTTAAGTGAAGGATCTTTCCAGTTGTGCATTATAGAAATAATTCATGTTGATATCTTTAAGTTAAGCTGTCTGGAAAAAACAATGTCCTTAATAGGGTAGAAAGTACAAGTAACTTTTATTATAGATACAAATTAGCCAACAGCAATCAGTATTTAGAGTTGTTTAATCCTAGTTTCCAAACAAGAGAGTAGTCATTTTGTCTAGCTTCAGTCTAAATCAACCTTTTTCAACATCAGCATCTTTAAAACTTGTGGATTTTAATTCCCAGAATTGTCCAACCACCATGCCACCAAGTTGCTGATGTTGAGAAACACATCTCTAAATACAAAAAATTCCTAAAAAGAATGAGTGATATTTTCAGTGTGTCAGGGATTTCATAAACATAATAGCCAAGATCAGTCAAGTTAATTTTATTCTGATGTCTAAGAAGTGCCTTATCTTTGTCTGGCAATAACGTTACAACAAAGATAAATTACATAGTTAACTATTTGCAGTTTTAAAGACAGCTGCTTGATATTGCCTAATGGTAGGGCCAATTCTCCCCCCCTCCTTTTTTCTTGGTGAGGTATGATTCATTTTTCTCTTGAACAATTCTGTTTTTGACAGAATTGTTGCAATGTCTTCTGTTGCTATATGTACTCTGATAAGCTACACTTTATTAAAACTCATCCTTATTGAATGTAGGAAAAATTCCTGAATTGTATATTACCAAGTAAAGAATGAGATGTTCAGGCTGTTCATCGTTAAAGATAAGTTTAAATAGAAATTTTTGCTTAAGAACAAAAATTAAAGAAAAAAAAGGAGGTAAGCTCCTTTAATTACATGAAGAAACTATTTTATTTTTGTTCTGCTTACTTCCTCCTCCTTCGTGACTACTTACAAGCAAAGTCTTCTGACATGCCCTCTGAACAGGTTCAATGTTTATTTTCTGTTGATCATAAGTTGATACAATAAATGTTTAATGTGGCTATTCTTTTTTTTTTGGTGACAAAAAGAACCAGATTCATTTTTCTTTTGTGACAGAAAGAGCAATATCTAGTAAAAAAAAAAAAAGTCAAGCTAAATCCATGTCACAGTCTTTGATGCTCTAAGCCAGAGAGGATCAAATTAATAAAAGTCTGCCTTATGCTGACCTGGTGTAAAATAATCTAGCTTCCTTCCCAACTTTTTCGTGGGAAATATCTTCATGAGACTTGTAGTCTTAACAGATTAGACCTGTAATCCTAAACACATTGTACTTTAGATACATTTCATTAAACATCATGCTTTTCGTCTGAGTTAACACACATTACAGTAACATTGCAAAATTTGTACACTATGTTAATGACCAACTTCTAACAGCTAAAACTACTATACAATTACCTTCAAGTTTCTGATCCCCCCTTTTATATATAATATAAGAGAACTTGGCAGAGGGGGGAAATGAGCAAGCTATATTTACATTTATTGGACCTACATATCTGTATCTTACCTGAAGAAATCATATATGACACAGAATAAGAGAAACTATGAAGGCTATGCAGTCTCTTTCACCCTCCTTATCTTTAATTGGGGCACAGTGTTTGCAGTGATGGGATTCAAATGTTTTTACTACCGGTTCT
>AZIM01003174.1:5262-27338 GCA_000516915.1 Ophiophagus hannah | reverse complement strand
TAGAGCTGGAAGGGACCTTGGAGGTCTTCATCTCCTTCATTCTTGTCTGAATTATCCCTGAGTGTTAAGTGCACAAACATTTTTTCTCTTTTGCACACCACCTTTTGATCCCAAGAATTAATTTTAATACCATTATTAGATAGGAACTGAACATTTGCATTACAGGCACATCTTCCTAGACATGTACAGGACATTTGTAATTGGTTTATTATACTTAGATTTGTATAATGGAGTCATAGTTTTGCAATTAGATTTTGAAGCACATGGTTTACTTTTAATGACAGCATGTAAGTTACAAAAATACATATAATGTTAGGTTTTATTATAATCTTACTTTTATGATAATCAGCACGTTTTGAATTTTGAAAGCTTTTTAATGGGCATGCTCAAAAAACAGCTATCATAACTAGGTATGTCCATTCACAAAGAATAAATCTACCAAAAAGCAAACTAATGGAATTGCTCCTTGGCTTACTTCTCTCCTTGGCTTACTCCTTGGCTTACTTCTCTCTTCTTTTTCTAGACGCTTTATAAAATACAGCAATGGGTATATATGCATCCCTACCACCATCATTTTTACTTCCTAAGAATGCTTCTGGAAAATATACAACACCCCAAAGCAATCCTGGAAGTACAGATTATTGTTGAGGCTGATATTTTGCTTTGCAGTTTACAAGTTTTCCATTTCGTTTTTTTTAATTACAAGAATCAAAGTGAGTAACAAAAGAATCAGGTGAGAATCGAGTCAAGCAGACAGAACAGTGAAATGCCTGCAAGCAAATTGGTACCTCAGAATGGAAACCCAGGCGCTAAAACATCCTCAGCTACAAAGAATTGAAAATCACTGCTATGCATGTTACAGATTTTTCTGCAGCTTTTATTTTCTTTCCATTCCTTAATGCCAGGCGATTGTGCTCATTCTGATCAAACTTTTAGTTTATCTTGAAAACAGGTGGAAAAAGGCCCTCCCTTTCCATTTCATGGGAAGCATATGGATTGCATACAAACTGCATTTCTTTTCCAATCTGGAAGACTCAAAATATAATTAGAAAAGCAGTGTGGCATTGTTGTGTCTTATGTCACAAAAAGAAATAGTGACAAGTCACTACCAATAACAGGAAATAGGCATTTGTTGTTCTCTTCTAAACATCTGTTGCACAAAACATAATTTGCTCAGTTATTCACACTATACATCCTATGATTCAATTAAGCATTATTCTCAATGCAAATGCATTCTGTTTTAAAAGTCTGTTACTCAAAATAGATTATTCTAAACATTCCAAATTATTTCCAGAATCTCCGGTTATTTTCAAGATTCTGAACTGCTCAATACATATGGAATTAGTTACACATTATCAGAAAATAATTAATTATAGCATTTTTCAGAATATTAAAGCACTAAACCCTCCCCCCCCCCACAAAACATATGCTGTTTTACTTAATTTTGATCAACTTAAACATAAAAATGCTTATATGCTTGCAAGTCAGTTTAGCACACCATATGGTTTAATTACTCTGTTAGGTACAATGCTGTAAAGTTAATAGCAATAATGTTGCTAAGCCATCAGAATGAATGTCTCCATTACAATATTTGACTGAGGATATTTGTTTCATACCCGAAGACTGTGAGGTCACAGCAATCATTTTCTGCTTGGGTTGCATTACTGCTACTAGTTAGCAGATGTTGTCTCTGAACCAGTCACTACGTACCACGCTGGATGTTAAGGTAAAAATTACTAGAGCAAGGGAGCTGCAGTCTACTAATTTAAAGTTTTGCCTTTAAACAGTCTCATTTTTCCTAAGTTCTTTGAGAATTTTGGTTTATTAATATTTGTAAAATATTTTAGGTCATTTTAGTGATGCTAGACCACTCTAGCTGATATACAGTAGAACATTATCTCTGTATGGATTGACACTGAAGTATGTCCTTGGATAAGATCTCCTTGTCCAACTTCATCATTATAAATTGCCAAGAATTTGGGGATTGCTATCAGTAATAAATCTAAAGAATAAAGGAGATGCACTCATGGAAGAAAGAAAAAACATAAAGATAAATAAAGGAATACACACAGTTTCAAAGTATGAGAAATCTGACCAAGAAAATTGCAGGGGCTGTTCCTTTAGGTTAAGTGTTGTTAAAAATCAACACTTAACTTAAAGGGATAAAATGACGTAAGTGCAAGATTTATTAAATAAGAGTAAAATATATTGATATAAATACAATCATTAGGCCTATATGATATGCATTCAATGAGAGTTTTATCTCTTTGCATTTTATTAGTGAATAAGCACTTGCTTACTTGCAATTATTTATGTGGCTTTTTGCATTTTCATCTTTTTCATTTACATCTAATTCACATCATCTATGTGTCCATGTGTGTCATCATTTCAAACAAAGTGCCACTTTTGTACCAAGAAAATAAAGTTCTAATCAAGACCACTGACAAACAATTAGAGAAATATATTTACTGTTGTGCAGCACTGGACAACATCTCAAATAAGGAATGCCTCTCTCTAAAGTTTATTTGACATGAAGCCCATTGAGACTTAAGCAATTAACTAAGACCAACAATTTTATCATTTACATTTTTAGTAGTGAATTAACACAAAAAATGAATGAAAGAAAAATGAAAAAAGAGGGAAATAATCCATTTGGTAGCAATAAAAAGGAATTCTATCCTTAAACTCATTTTTAAGTCTAGATTATAGATATATTTTAAGTACTTCATGGTCATTCAGCTAATATGGTATGGAGATGTGATTTTGCCCTCAATTATTGTTTTCATTATCTATGCTATTTGAGTTTAAATATTTCTCCATTGTAATCTTTGTATCATCATTCAATATAACAGAGTCTTGTAGCACTAACAAATCTTTGCTTTGGTTAAAAAAATGTGATTGGTTAGCCAGCTGAAATGTGATGATGCCACATTGTCCTATTTTCTTACCAAGTAGTAGGCTACTGTCTACTTTGTCAAATGCTTAGTGAAGTCTAAATAAACTATGCCTAGAATATTTTCCTGATCCACTAATTTAGTCACTTTGCAATGAATGCAGTAATGTTTGTATGGCATGGTTTGTTTATCAAACCATGCTGGCATCTAGTAATAGCTTTGCTTGTTTGCAGATCTGTTGTTTGGTTACCTCACTCAACAATTCATGATGATTCACTTAATGACTGGAGTAGAAGTGAATTGCCTGTTGTTTTCATGTGTTGTTTTATTTAGTGCATATCTTACTTAGGTGATAAGAGTTGCCACAACTTTTCTTATACAATGCAATTCAGTAATTTATTTTCCTGTCCCTCTGTTCTTTAGTACAGGTATAAACACTACCTTTTTCAGTGTTTATAGGCAACCAATCTTTCTGTCTCTTCTCCCACCACTTTACATAGTTAAATGGATATTTCACCCATGCAGGGCGTTTTTTTGACATTTGGTCATAACTTGCCTTCCAAGGGAGTCATGTTCCAAATATACATTTTACAAGTGTTTCTATTATTCTGAAATCCCATTTGGAAAAAGTTTTTAGTAGTCTTGACTTTTTAATTTAATGTAGCTTAATTCTATTGTTTTTATGTAGTCTTCCTTTAGCTGTAAATTTCCTGTGATTTCGTTTATTTTCTCAAAATGTCTCTCATTTGCCTTTTCTAGTTATCTTCCTCTATTTCTGAATTTACTTCATTGAAATACATTTCCTTGTAATTCTTTGCTTGTATGTAGTTCAATATATCAATATGTCATATATCTTTCATATAGTTGCCCAAGGCTGTTATTTTCCATTTTTCCAATTTGTTCCAAAAAATACTTGGAACTTTTTCTATTTGGAAATTTAGATATACCTTTATTTCATTTAATTTTCAGTGTCTCTTATATCTTCTTACCCCTACTGAGGCTCTCTTTTGCATAACATTAAGCATAATGAGTCTGTTCTTTATGTTGATCACATATTCTGACTATATGTTCCTGAGGTCAAATATTGCTGATATATCCATTCTCTTGCATGCATGTTTGATACCCATTATTTATCAGGTCTTCCAAAACCTCAATCTACAAGTGTCCAGCCTGATAATATTGTACTTCTCCATCTTTTTTTCAGTCATGTATTTTTTAAAATAAATTTTGATGTTGTCTGTCCAATGATATCCCTATCTAACGTCTATGTATGCAGTTGTTGACATGTATTCTTAGATCTTACTCTTCTCATGTGATTTTGAAATATAGCTTTCTATTTACCTTCTAAGCACAGCAATTAATACGTTGTGGTGTTCTATTATACGTCTACCAAGTAACCATTATTTTTTTAAAAAAATTTCAAAATAAGTTTTCGCAGAAAAAAAATTACAGAGTAAAGAGTGTCCCTGTTTTTCTAGTATCTATATCAGTCCTCTCACTCATTATATTACCAACAAATTTTAAAATAAGTTAAATAATCAGGCTGTTGTTTAGTTTTAACTATGTCAATCACTCTATGTGTTTTGTGTCAGAGATAATAGTTATTAAGTATATCATCAACCTAGCAGAGAGAAAAAGAAGAAAGAAATAAGTTAAAGTATCAAAGGAGGGATTTATAAATCTTAGAACATCAGTTTCCATGGAAGCAAGAATGACTGTATAATGAACCAAACTATCAGTCTTAAGTGTTTGCTTTATTATAAATGGGGGTGGATATGATTAATTCATATATGTGTCATTCATGCACACACAACATTAAATGCCATCTGGTATGACTGCTTAGCTTCTCATCATACCCTTAAATAAGGGGGAAAATACTATGTTGTCTATATAATTTTCTCTTCTGTGTCAGTGGTTACTTATAGGTCTCATAATTGACATAGGAAAGGTTTTTTTTCAAAAAAAGGATGATGCATCTCTTAAAAACACATCTTATCTTTACTTTTTTTAATAATAATAATAATAATAAAAAATACAACTTTTGCCTCCAAGAGCCTAGCAATGATCTACAAATTTACACTGTACATAGCTGGATCAAGAAGGCTCACCAAAGGGTAAAGAAATGGGGGGAGATTTTCACATCAAAGTCTTTATCCTGAGCAGTAAGATTTCCCCCCACTCCTCACACATTCAAAAATATACAGTAAACCAGTCACTTGAAATATGCACTGCTCTGAAGGAAATGATAAGTTTACTCAATCTTCTCACCTAGAAGTCCATCACCCACTGGTAGAATATAGAATACTGAATGACAACCATGAATCAGTATATTTTCACTAACTATGTGTAATTTCATGCCAGTATGATTGTATGGATGGACATGTATCAAAGATGGAGAACGTATCAGAATCAGAGCAGGCAAAAAGTTCACTCATCAAATTCAACTAATACAGCCTATAGAAAATGATACCTTCAAAAAAGACAAAAGAGGAAGCAAGAAAATACATTATGCACAACAACAGATGGATTTTCTGAACAATATATAGTCCCTATATGTGTGAATTGGGTTATGTAACAGATTCAGATGGAATAGTCAGGAAACTGAGAAAAGTATTAAAATGGGAGTGGCTGAACCTTGATGGCTTGTTAGTAAAAATGTCTGCAAACTATAGACTTTTAGAGCCAATAACAGAGAACAAGGACCATGCATAGTGGCCATCTTGCATCAATTCTTCCAGAACTCAAACCTAGCCTGATTCAGAGTTAGATTTATATGCCCAGGTATGTGACTATGTCAGAAAGTAGCTTTTAATTCAGAAGATTAGCAACAATAGGTATATCTCTGCACAGAGTCGTTATGAGTTGGGCAATTATATAAATTTGTTTACTAAATAAATCTGTTTCTGCATGTCTCAGACTTGAATAAAAAAACCACAGGATGTTCACAGAAGCTGTCAGGGTGACAATTCTAACTAAGTCTGAGGTAAATAAAATTGATGTCATCAACCCACTATCTACTTAATCATCAGAATTCACTTTTATAAATTAAAATGTCATATATGCCACTAATTATCTTACTACTACTTCTCAACTTTCTTCCTACTGCAAAATGAATATTTATTATTTTTATTCATTAATTTCACTGTGCACATACATGAGGTAACCTGTTTGCAGATCAGTAGTTTCACATAACATTCACAAATCACCAAGAATTACCTTGAGGTAAGGTAGGTGCCTATACATTTTTCAATAAATAAATAAACAACAAAAAGTACCTTTTCTATTGTGCTGTAAAAGATGCAAGGATTTATTTTATTTATTTATAAAATTCATTTGCCGCCCATCTCACCACAGGCATATTCTTGGCAGAAGTGGATAGTGGCAGAGCATATTAGGGGGACACACTCATTTTTAATTTTAAAAGCCATTTTGAGGAGTATTCCATTATATTGCTTCCAGTGGTGGTATTCTACCGGTTCGGCCCAGTTCTGCTGAGCCGGTAGTGCCGATGAGCAGCGGAGACCATACCGGTTCTCTCTGATGCTCTGCTGTTGGGCCCACCCGCCAGCCCGGGTCCCATAACCTTTATGTCCTGCTTTTGAAGGGCAGCTGCTTTGCGCGGCAGAGATTGCCGCGCNTCAGCNTTGCAGGAGGCGAGTCGGAAAGCCTCTGCACCTGTGCAAAATGCATGTTTGGCATACGTGCAAAGTGTGTGCACATGCGCAAAGCGCACCCACCAAGCCACACCCACCGAATCGGTGGTAAAAATTTTTGAAATGCACCACTGATTATTTCATACCATTCTATTTAGGAAATAGGCAACAACAACAACAAACATTTCTTGGCCAATTAGAAAAGCTAAACTGGGTCAGACTTTGTTAACGCTTGGATAAGGGACCGTAAGAAAATCTCAGAGATATGTCTGTAAAATTTAAAAAGAAGAAAAAAAGAAACACGCCATCCTTCTGTACCACTGTCAAGAAAACTTCATGGATCTGTGCATAGTCTCAGCAGAAGTCATGCTTGATTTACAGGAAGCTTTCTCTTTTTTTCATATACTACTTTACACTTAATCAATCTGCCCTTTTCTACGTTAATTTTAAATTGCAGGCTATCCTATGAAAGTCATTCTCGGTAGTAAAATAAATGATTCTGGGGATTATAGTTGTCTGGGCCTTTTTTCCTTCATCCTCTGGAAGAATGTGACAGTTGGAAGACATAGTGTCATCTTCTGCACAAATGTGTTAAATACCAATTAAATGAGAAATCAGTGAGTTCTTCTGTTAATCGATAAAGGCTAAGTTCTTTATTATTTCAGGTGGAAAGGTTTTTTTTTTACAAGAGCTTTCTCTATTTGTTTTGGGTTCATTGCAAAAAGGACTATGAGGCTTGATCTAGTCCAAGCTTTTCTGTCTTTTCCTTTTGAAATCTTTTCTTTATTATCATATTTTGTTAAAAATATATTACTAAAACATTTTTCTCTTGTCAGATTAATAGCAACGATTAAGTTACTAAATTAAAACATATGTAGGTAATAAATAGGAATGGAGGCACTGACATTTTACGTATATTAGATAGTCTCAGCACAATTGTCCCCTGTGATCCCTTATGCATTAATATAGTATATATTTCTCTCACTTGCTTTAAAAAGGATTACCTTTGCCCTTTCTTTATTCTTCCTCATTATCCACTTGCAAAGGAAGCCATAGTGTTTTCTTTCCTTATTCCTCCATGAAAAATAGGGCCTATTTTTGAGAAGGCATGCATAATGTTGCAGTTTTATTTGTTTGTTCTTCAGTCATAAGAAATTTATATGCTTTTCATCAAGCAAGTCTGTTTAGCAGAAGTTAACATTTTCTAGAACCAAAAAACACCACTTTGAAATACCACTTACAAAGCTCCTTGTAACTTGAAATGTTGCTTCTTTTAAGTCTGCAAAATAAGCTGAGAAATGCAAAGGATCAATTAGACACACAGCTATTTGAAGCCACTATCCATTTCACACTTACAAGGAAATAAGCTAATTGAACTCAGTGTGGTTTATTTCTCAGTAAACAGGACTTCTGGCAAAAATCATTCAATGAGCTCTCAACTGTTATTTCTGACCAACTTTATTTAGTCATTTGCACTAAACCCATAGAAGTGCAGGGAGAACATAAATTTTGCAAAAGATCTGAAGCACATTAAAAAAAATCTGCATGGATTTTTTCTAATTCTTCCCACTATCATGGAAGAAAGGTTACAAACATTCAGATGAATGTGAATAGAAGCAGGAAATCATAATCCTTGTTCACATCAAGTGGACACTCAGAATTTTGCAACTATCACATGGATCTCCTGGCAAATCTGTCTTTATATTTTGCTTTTTGTAGCAGGTTTTTTAAATTTCCATAAGGGGATCGGCAGTTAATTTATTCTAAGTGCTACTATCACACAAGATACAGTTCAATGGTGAGAAACATACGATCCTGCACTTAGGCAGGAAAAACCAAATTCATGGGTATAGAATAGATGGCACCTAGTTCAACAGTAGTAACCTTGAGAGGGTTACTACTATTAGTAGTAGTAGGTCTAGGAGTCCTAGAACCACCACTTAGGTGTAAGCCAGCAATGTGCTGCAGCTGTCAAAAAAAGCAATGCAGTCCTAGGCTCCATCAATAGAGGGATAGTATCTAGGTGAGAAATGATAGCACAGCTCTGTGCCATGGTGGCACAGTAGTTAGAATGCAGNTGCAATTTGGCAGTTCGAATCTCACCAGACTCAAGGTTGACTCAGCCTTCTGCCCTTCTGAGGTCAGTAAAATGAGGACCCAGATTGTTGGGGGCAAGAAGCTGACTGTAAACTGCTTAGAGAGGGTTGTGAAGCACTGTGAAGCAGTATATAAGTCTAAATGCTGTTTCTATTGTTTTATTGCACTAGTGAGCCCACACATGAAATATTATCTTCAGTTCTAATCGCCACAATTATCACCCCTCAAAAAAGATGCTGGAACCCTAGAAAGTGTGCAGAAAAGAGAAACAAATCTTTATTATTCTTTTCTGCACACTTTCTAGGGTTCTAGATAAAGAGTCTGGAGACTAAACTGTAGCACAAATGATTAAGGGAACTAGGTATTCCTGGGCAAGCAGAGAGAACAATTAGCAGTGATATGATAGTTGTTTTCTGGTACTTGAGGAACTGTCACAGGGAGGAAGGGCTCGAGTTACTCTCCAAAGCACCTAAGGGCAGGCAAGAGGCAACTTGGATGTAAGGAGAAATTTCCTGACAGTGAGAACAATTAATCAATGGACGAGCTTAACTTCTGTAATCGTGTGTGCTCTATCATTGGAGAAAAGATTGGACATTCATTTGTCATGAATGGTATAGGATCTCCTGCTTGTGGAGGGGGGTTGGACTAGAAGGCCTTCAAGGTTTCTTCCAGCCCTAGTAGTAAATACTACTGAACTCAGTAGGATTTACTTTTGAGCAATCAAAGAAAGATCGATGAAACATCTCTTTTCCACTATACAAACAGGATTCCAAATGACCTTTCACTAGAAAATAAAATGATTGTTACAGCAGCAAAAGAAGACTTTTAACTTGATCCTCGGAATAGCAAAAATAAGCTCATGAGAAAGAAATCTGTTCTACATTTATATGGCAGTAAGAGGAAAATCAATCTATTCATTTAAAAACCAATTTTTCCCTGGTTTGTGCACATGTGCTTTGAAAATAATATGGGAATACAAAAAAACACCTGGGCTAACACATAAACGTGGAAGAGATTAATTCTGTCTCATAAAACAGCTTCTGTTGGGATTAGAAACATTGTTTTTAAGTACCCATTGTGGTACACTATGCTATTAAGTGTCAAATTGTTGGGGAGAATGTCTATGATAAAATGGTTTTGTCTAGAGTGATGTTTTTCCCCCCAACACTATACTGGTTTTTTCAATTGATGCATTATTTAAACAGTGGCAAAAGGATACATCTAAGATTGTATGGTGAGGGGAAAAAACAGGAGTTAAACATAAGATATTAAAAGATGCAAAGGAAAGAGGAGAAGTGGGTTTACCTGATGTAAAATTATATTTTGCAGCTTGTTAATTAGTTTGGATAAAAGAGTGGGTGTTGCTGAGAAATAGAGTTAGAAGACCTTAGACCTAATATTTGGGTGAGATGGATATTTGTGGTATAATAAAGTCAAGGTTAATGCATATTTTAAAAATCACTATGTTAGACATGCTACATCGAGAATATGGAATAAGTAAACATTTTAAATAAAATATTTGTGGTAAACATTTTAGAACAAAAAACAAAAAACAATAAGACAAACAATGGTCCACATATTATGAAATACTAGAATTCTCTCAAGGAAAATTTATATACTAGTAATACTCTTGTGTTTGATTGCTTGTAATCTTGAGTTGGGTCAAATCAATATATCTCAAGTAGGCTAAACTTACAGATAAATTAACATACAGAATGTGCCCCAAATTCAGGACCTATGCTCTTGTAGGATTTCAATTTGGCGAAGCTGTGGACACTTTAATGCCGCTACACCATGGGTGTCAAACTCAATCATGTCACATGATATATTATGATGAGCCTCAGTGGCACAGTGGTTAGAGTGCAGTACTGCAGGTTACTTTTGCTGACAGCCAGCTGCCTGTAAGTTGGCAGATCGAATCTCACCAGGCTCAAGGTTGACAGAGACTTCCACCCTTCCAAGGTGGGTAAACTAAGGACCGAGATTGTTGTGGGCAATAGGCTGACCCTGTAAACCGCTTAGAGAGGACTGTAAAGCACTATGAAGTGGTATATAAGTCTAGGTGCTATTGGTATGATGTATGTTTTTTTGCCTTTGTGGAGCCAGAGTGAGTATGGCTTGTACATGATGTATCTGGCTCACAGGCCGCCAGTTTGATAGGCCTGTACACTGTCACAGTCAATCAGTCACAGGTTCATCACTTCCATCACTTCCAATAATGCCTGCCAACTCCCTACAAGGAAACTCAATGGGAAAGCCATGAGGAAGTTAGAAGGCGCTCTGGCTCCCACTGTTTTTTTTTGGGGGGGGGATTGCCTATCCTTGGTCTTTCTGATGCTCTGTTTAAGTAAAGAAACTATGATCTCTGAATTAATGATCCAATGGGTCACAGGTTATCTAGTACAAAGTAAAATCAAGAGAACACCTGTTGGCAGAGGGACATAGTTGGTCAATGTTTTTTCCTGTTTAGAGTTATCAAAAAGATTCAAAATAGATAAAATAATTTTTGGTATTGAATATTCTGAATTGTAAAAGGAATTCCATATAAACCATGAGCACAAGACTGCGGATTTCTTGAAATGTGAAGCAGATTGAACAATGGGAAAATACATGGTTGAAAGGATTACAAATTATAATCTTAAACATCATTTATAAAATGGCATATGACAAATTATCTAGAATGTATACATGTATTTCAAATCTATGTTGGAAAAGTGGACATGGTAAGTCATTTTATCATGCTTGGTGGCCATGCAAAAAAAAAAAACCCTAGATTTTGAGTTTACAATGATTTTGCACTGATTTAAGAGATTTAAAAGATTAATATGCAACTGAAACCAAACTTTTCCTCTTGGGAATGATAATGAACAGCTGGAAAAAGTCATAACTCATTTTTTACATAACCACAGTAAGTTTATTGTAGACACAATAATGGAAAGATTTGGCAATAGCTACAACAGAGGAATGTTGATAGAACTTGATTAATGGCCAAATTGACCTGTTTGATTAGAAAAAAATAATATCTGCTTTTGTGACTGACAGGTAACCCACTACAGTTTTTTTGCATAAAACAGAAAAAATTAACATATGGTGTATGGTTTTGAGTACATAGATCATAGAAACAGGCAAATCATGATGTAATTTTAGAGAAAGAAGTAAAATTACAATTGTTCTTATAACTGCTGTAAAGATTGGAAGCCATTTTTACATATTTTACACACATATTACACAAAGGGATTCAGAATTTTAATATACTTTTAATATATTGCCTTTTCTTTTTCTTCTACTTTTTTCTTTTTTTTAACTTTGAGTTTTCTGTTTTATTTCTCTTTTAAACAATGATATATGGCACCAAGATACCACTTCTATATTTCTCTCTGCTACCATCTTGTCGTTATCCAAATTAATGTATGTGTGTGTGTGTGTGTGTGTGTATTTATCTGTATTTACTTCCTTTGTTCATGTTTATGTTCATACTTGTTATCTTGCACGTTTGACAAACAAACAAACAAACAAACAAATAAATATATCCCATAACTCTTAGTTTCTCATCCAAGCCTAAATAAAGTTTAGTGTTTATTTTTTGTTTTTGTTTTATTTCAAGCAGCCAATGTTTCAACTTGGTACTGCCATCTGCTATGAACTCTGAAGGCAAACAGTAGGGCTGTGCAAATATTCAAAGAAATATTTTGCTTTGATCAAAGTTCAACTGAAGCCTGATGTGAAGCTATTTCACAAAGCAAGATGGCTACATGGTTTCTAAGATCAAAGCAAAAATATCTGCAGTTACACTTTGTTCTGATTCACAACACTTTTGACAAAGCCTACGAAGGCTGCATTGCATCTCCTACAGACTGCTCACCAATGGGTATGGTAAGAGCTGTGGAGGACACACAAGCTTGCAAACTATGTCAGAAACCAATCTTCATTTTTCCCCCACATGCCTTTACCAAACCCAAAACCAGTGTTAAGTAAGAGAGGAGGAAGCTTCAAGGCATGACAGTGGTTTTCTGAAATAATCCCAATTGCTTCCTTATTTCACAAAAAGAATCAAGCTGAATCTTGTTGAAACACTCTAGATTTCCTTACAGAGTCATCATAAATAAGTGGATTATAAGTGGATTATTCATAAATTAATACATTATGTATACAATATGCTTCCTATTTTGAAGCACCTTAAGGAATCTGGAATACATTTATATATTTGTTAGTTGTCTATCCTGACTTTCCTTCAGTTGCTGAAGGCAGTGTATACTTGTAGAGCAGGGGTGTCAAACTTGCATCATCATGATGGCGTCACATGACGTATCTGGCTAAACCGGGCAGGGGTGGGGCTAGCACATGATGCATCCAGCCCGCTGGCCGCGAGTTTGACACCCCTGCTATAGAGCATTCTCTCATTTATTTTGTTTCTCACAACCACTATTATGTAAGGTTAGTTGGGGATAAGAGGGAATGACTGGCCAAGTGACCTAGCTGATTTCTGTGGCTGAAATAGACTTGAAAGTTAGTTTTCCCAATGCTAGTCTAATATCATTGCCAACACCTCATTCCAATTTTATTAAAAATAAATATCCAATGCAGTTTTTTTTTTACTTTAGAAAATAAAATTTTAAAAGGCAACAACCTGGAGCTAAGTTAACCAGCACATTAACACAATTTCCTCAGAAGGTTTGTACTCACTTAACCTTGCACTCAAGCAAAGAGTCAAGTCTTCAAGGTTATTTAGAGAACAAATAGTACAGGGCAATTCAAGCCTCTGGAGAATATTATTCTAGAAGGCAGGTACCATGACACAAGCAGCACCTTGCCAAGGTTATGGTAAGCAGTGCAATTGATACAGATGTATTGTGGTCCACCCATAATTGCTTACACTGAATTCTCAATTAAGTGCAGCTTCTAATGTAAAGACTAGTCCATGAGCAAGATGACTAAAGTATGAATGAAGATTCCTTGTCCATGAAAGAGCAAAATTGGTGTATGAATCAGGGTAAAAGGTCATACAGGCAACAGCCACCATTTTCCCTTTGAAGTGGATTGAGAGTCAGGGGGGCTCCAAAATGATGGACTGCAACCCCATTCAGAAGTAAATGAGAAAAATCCATAGTGCAAATTCCAGGAATACACAGCCCCTCTCTCTTCTCAGGGATATGTTTAACTCTGTTCTTCGTCATCCAGATTTCAACAGCCTTTCACAGTCACTGAAATAGGACCAAAAGGGCTGACACCTATTAAACCGAATAGTGAGAATAGAAAATTATTGCTTTGTTTCTGAATATGTCACACTGATTACACCCATAATGGAATAAGAAAGCAAGCTTCAACTATTCTATAACTATTCTGTTGTTGTGAAGATAAAATTCTTGAAAGCAAAAAGAGTGTAAAAATAAATTCTTTTGCAAGCATTTTCTTTTCACAAGGCCTAACTTACATATATGCAGGCATTCGAAAGAGATATTTCACAAGCCATTTTAGTCTTTCAAATCATAACAGTCAAAACTACATTGTTAATCAATTTCTATGATAGCTTTCTGGAAAAATTAAATTATGAAATGACTACATACCGATAAATTACAGAATATTTGACATCTAAGGCAGGTATTATTTCATAAAACGAAAATGGGAACTAAAGAGAACAAATAAGAAGTTGAAGGAAGCATTTTTAAGTTCAAGTATTTATTTATTTTAAGATGAAAAGGGAGATAACAAAACATTTTTAAATGAAACCTATGCAGCTCATGTATGTAAAATAATCATTTCAATTAGAATAGCAAAAAGTCTAATCCATTCCTATGCTCTAAACTGCATTATCTATGAAATGCAAATGACAGTGAAAAGGCATCTTGACTTTAAGGCATCCTGACATCTTAAGCTAAGTGTGTAAAGTAGCATAACTACGGGAATGTTTTACAAGGATTAATCCTTCCCATCAGAGTCTCTCACCTGAGCAAAGATAAGTACCTATCTGTGTTATGTGAAAGGAGTTTAACTAAAGTTCATGTGCTTTACTTATGCACATATTTGTTTAGAAGACAGATGTGAATGAACCTCTCATGGAACTTAAACGTTCCAAGAACACTTGTCAGTCAGTTTTAAGTGAACTGAATTCTTGATATAGTTGGCAACAGAGACTCTTGGTGAGCATCTGTCAGCTATATTGCAATATATAAGGATTTTTAAAATAAAATCAATTGCATTCTTCTCCAAAACCAATCTGAGTGCTATCTGGTTATTAACATTTGAAATGCACTCAAGGTTGATTTTTTAAAGAGAGGACATCTGTAAGAAATAAATTTCCTTGCCTTCTCAGTTAATTGTTGTTTTAATAAAGTAGGTATTTATCTCTGAGCTAATTTAGAAGTGATATTTTGCAAAGTATCTTAACACAGTATATCCATAACTATTTCACTTATATTCTCAATTTATTTAGAAGTTCACTTACAGTTCCTTAAATAAGGAATTTTAATTTAAAGTTAAGAATACAGAAACTGAACTTTGAGTCTGATTTACTTGTATAAGTTTAGGACTAAAATGATCTTTAGAGGTATAGGGAAAAAAAAACTTGTTACATCAGTCACTATAGGCGAAATGTTGGAATTGCAGGTTGGGGGAAAAAAACCCAGTAATTTTATTCCTAGAACCTCTTTTTATTGGACGGTTTTATGCTTTTAAGTACATATTTATACCTCTGTTAAGATCATCATTTTCAAAATAATGTTTTTAATTAAAATGTATTCTCTTTAAAAATACAAAAAAGAATAGAGCATGTCAAAAATATGTATGCCTCATAATGCTGTTCTTTTGTAATATCATAAACTGATCACTATATTTTTAATTATGTACAATAAGTCATATTCAAAATAGATTGAAAGGGAAAAGTGTTATCTGAAAAGTAATATATATACAACAGCAATGTTGTAATTGTGCAAAGGGACATAATGATATATAATGCAAATTTTATTAAAAGATAATGGTGGTAATTTTTCAGAAGGAAACATTTATACTATATATTGTATCTGGCTACATGCTGTGTCAATAACAAAGAGTTAAGTCTAGCTTCTTCCTTGTTATTTCCATTAGCAACATGAGAAATACATGAACTGTATTTCTTCTGCAAACTTCCTTCTGATATTGGTTGCATTTTGGATGTAAACATAATCCATAGATTTATCTAGTTGGAATTAACTGAAATGAATCATGGGAGATACGTTTTCACTTCTTCTCCAATGGGGACACAAGGACACTAGAAACATTCTCTTCTATTTTTACCTCAGCTGCACTTTAGCAATCTCTGTATCATGACACAAACTATTCTGAAACAAGCCAGGTTTGTATCTAATACAAAGAAATTTGTCTGATTCAAATAAACTATAATCAAAAGTATCTGCACTTTGTGGGATCTGCATGAAATGGCATGTTGTAGATCAAAAAAAAATAGCAATGAAAGCTTCTGAACTCTTCATTATAACCGTGTGATAGGGAAAGATGAGAAAGGAGAAACTGGCTTAGAAGTTAACTAGGCTCATTCTTATTCCAATGCATCACAGTTCATCCAAAACTCCAATAGTAGCCATTATTTCAGCACCAATGTTATATTCCTGGAGTAACAATTACATTAAACCTGTCTTTTAAAAAAGGATGCTTGGCAGCTGTTTCAACATTTTCAAAATCAAAACACAAAGTTGTGTGCAAAACATACATCCTTTTCATCCTTATTTATTTAAATATTTAAAATATGTACATATTTACATAATTGCAATTCCGGATGACATATGTCAAGTAAAATCTGGAAAATAATAATAAAGAAAGTTTAAAAAAAACCCTGAAGGAATGGAATCCATAATCACCATATAGTACAACATTCTGCTAAGGTTAAACTCACAAACACTCTACCTCCCAGAAAACAGGCTCCTCTATTGTCCTGCCCTAACACTAGGGAAAAAGCCCCATTTTAAAAAGCTTTCTGGAAAATTAGAAAGGGTCATTTGGGGGGAAGAATGTAAGATTGTTCTAAAGAGCAGGTGCTTACATAGTCTGAGATAGATGACAGGTTTAATATTTGTACTACAACATTCTCTTACATAATGTATTTAAGCTACTATTTTAATATGACTCTTAATGCAAAACCATGCAAAATAATTTCTGTAACACAAAATACAAACCCTATAAATTCTAATGGAGAATTGTCTTTAACATTTACCCACCTTTCTTAGTGGGTAAATAATGAATATCTACAGGCTGTTTTAATTTTTATAAATAAATGTATGTGTACTAAAACCAATATCTAGAATTCTGAAAATTGCCTGTTCTACAACGAAGAAGTTGTGAGAATAGGTTAAAGTTTTTACTAATTGGATAAACAGTTTCTTTTTAAATTGTTCAGATGGATATAAGTATCTTATCTAACAACTGTGTTGTGAATAAAGTGTCAATGTGTTATATAATTACACATAGCATGTATTCCTAAAATATTACTTCAATTAAACTAACACCATTCTTTTGGAACATTAGTCTTTTAATATAGGAGCATTAGTGTCATCAAGAAATTATTATTTAGATAAGCATCAGGTATCTAATATAAGATGTAAAATTATTTGTACCATTCTTTGATTTGTTTGCAAACAAATTTAATTTAATTCACTGCACAATTAACACCTCTCCTTTAGTTTCAAAGTTCCACATTAACCACTTGCTCCTACAATTTGGAAACCATAAATTATTCCATTCTGCTCTGGTAACTATACAGTATATATTTATTATTATCTGTTTTCTATACAGGATGGTAAACACAATTAAAATGCTAATTAAAAATACATATCCAGATAAATATTAAGAGACTAAAGTAGCAAATGGCAGAATAAAAATATAAAATTTAAAACAACAATAAATTAAGATGTGATTGCACAACTATCTAAGCTGACATGGCTAGTTTCAGATTTCCAAACTCAAAACAAAACATCCCATGTCCTCCAAATTCGGGACAAGACTATTCATTATGTTCTGAAGTTTTCTGTCCCACAACTGGCTTTTCTCCTCTCCAAGTGATAGATGTTGTGAGCAAATAGCTTCTAATGGAAACTCAAGTCCCATGCTTGCAGAACTGCCTGGAACAGGTTGAAAAGAAACACAAATATGTAATAGTAGCTACCTTTTACTATCTCCTTGGAGAAACTAAGCAAAGAGGAACCTGGAAGACTAGGGTAAAATAGTTACAGATGAACACCAATTGATTCAATTGTATCAAGCCTATTCATAACATTTTTCAATAATTCCAAAACATAGCTCTTTCACAGAAAGAGATGCAAATTAATTTCTGCTTATCCTATAAAGATGGTCACCCTGTTGTTGTTTTTTACAATGATACACTCCAGTAGGTAATTTAGTCTTCGTGGATTGTAACATCATCTTTCTTGTTTTCTGTATTTTGTGTTCATGCATGCTGCCAAATGCAAAACTGTGCTTTGGCAATTTGTTGAGAGCTGTATTTTTTGCAGGCAAGTTGACAACAGGGTAATGAACATATGCACAAAGTCAATCCTCAGGTCAATAGCTAAAAAAGTATATTATTCCTATTAAATCATTTGTGGACTGTTTGCAAAATTTAATCCATTGCTGGAATCAGTTTTATGCCTGTTTGTGCATCTATATAAAAGCATTCCTATTTTTGCTTTCAATGTATGTTATGGGATTTTTTAAAAAGTGATTATTTTTAAAAATCATTCTCTTGGCTGATTTCATATAAATTGATCAGTAAACAAAACTCTAAATAAGATACCACCTAATTAACATATAACGCAGGATGAGAACTGAAACAGGAAGAGAAAACCTTTGCTCTGTGATCCTATTGGTCTCCATGGCAAACACTCCAAATATTTCAAGTTTTGCATTGCTGGCAAATGGAACATCCAAAATATTTCAAAGTCCATATTTTAAACATTAAAAGTATGGGAATAAAACTTTCAGGATGGAATTCAGAAAAGAAGTGTGTTGCTGCTCCCCCTTTTAACATATACCTTTAAGGTTGCTTTATGATATAGAGATAACTATTGTAGGTACAAATCAAAGTGACCTTCCTATGGGAAGTTCCAAACTACAGTCATAAACAATCCTTTTCCCAAGAATCAGTCAATGTATTTCAAATAGTAACAAATGTTGCAAAGAAATCCTCTTTTCTATAAAATCAATGAAATGAATGGCTAGAAAAATAGAATAGAATGAATTGATAGAAAAATAGAATAGCGTTCAGTCTATTAATGACTGTCACTGACACGGCTTTTGACTCAACAATTCCTGAAAGATGCTCCAGTACAAAACTTACTGAAGTAGGTTAGCTTTATGTTTTACAGCAGCCATACCTGGTAATTCTAGAGGCTTGACAGACTATAAATAATTTATTAGAATAAAATTCCAAGGCAGTATTTTGTTGTTTTATAACTTATATGGATTCAGCTTATAGCATTTCACCACAGTTATTCCTTTCTTATTTTGATCACCACTTTAAAAGAGGAACCTTGGAATCTTTTTCTTCCCAAACAGCTGCCCCATAAAGCTTTATTGCTATAGCAACTAACTTAATTGGTTTCCTACAGGTATCTCCTTCAACCATCCATCGGGTGGAGCTACTATCCCTAAGTATAAACCAAAGAGTTAAGGAAAGAAAATAATCCTTTCCTCATCTTTCATGTTACAAGAAACAAAGAAAATAAACAATGTATTTTCTGATAATTAAAAGGCAAAAACATCCTATATAAGAGCCTTTTTTGTATGCTAAATTTGTTTATCACCTGATAAAAACAAAACATTCCCTCTATAAGAACATATATTTAATAAGGAAAGAAGGGAAAGGAAGAGAAACATTTTTAAGTTATGTTGAAATTTACTTTAAACTTTAAAATATTCACTGATCCATTATATTCAATTATATTTTAAACCTGACTGTGCTGTCATTTTAGCTGAGTGTTTGGAATACAGCTGTCATATCCGTAACAGATAAGTGCATTTTTTAAAATGAACACAGGTATATAAGTACAGGCATGGAAGTGTTCATTATCTTTCCATTCCATTTCAATTATAAAAAAACGCAGTGATGTTAACTAATGATTGATCTTAATTTTGTAATAAAACATGTTTAAAGTATCCTGTTAAAGATAATAAGATCCTATAGAAACTATATTAACATATATTTTGTCCATATTTCATTCCTAGTATTCTTCTGAATTTAAAAATCATTTACTACAAAGGTCTTTAAGCAGTGTGGCAGGCAGATTACATGTGAATTATATCATCATATTCAAAGTTGCACATTCAGTTATTAAGATGCTGAAATAATGGAAGTAGTGAAGTGTCTTGACACTGCATATTTTAGGCTAGGGAATGCTCTGCTCAGAGCTGTGCAGAATATATATTCATCGTGCTTAGCAAAGATTAACCTGGGAACTGCAAAAAAAGAATTTAGTTATAATTTAAAAACTCATTATTTAGAAATTATGAGATTGCATTTCAGGCTAATAGAGAGGTAGGAAGTGGACAAAAATCTATGAAAACGAGAATTATAATACTGAAGGTTTTGAAAAACAATAACAGCGCTATCCTTCCCAAATACAACTGTTAAAAGTATCAATACCCTAATATATTTTAAAATTATTGAAAAGTATTTGTCAATTGGCAACATCTTATCATTACATTACACATATAGTGCACTCACATGCAAGATTTATAGACAATGCAATTTAACACAGTATTTTGACATATATTTTATTAAATACAAGAGCTTGAGGACTAAAATATTATCTTACCCATAGTAGTGCATGTGATCTTCCATGCAGAATTTGATAATTATAAGATTTTATATTATAGAAATATATGTTAAACTTTACAAGTACAATGAAACACAAATTCAGTATTAAGAATCCTGTCCTTACCTTAAAGAGAAAATTCCACTGATGTAGCAATGCTCAGAAAGTTTCATAATAATCACAGATAGAGAATGCTTAATAAACTGCTATTAAAGAGATTTAGAATTCACTAACCATCCAACTTCAGTTATGGTAAAGAAACTGTATTTCAAATCTATTTTCTTCAATAAAAGTCAACATGAGATTCTTTTCTCCCATTGACAAATATATATTACAGCTGTCAATAATAAATTCTGTCAAATTCATGCTTCCTAAGAAGTATATTTCATTCTGTTAAATCACATTTGGATTATACTTTACAAAAACATGATTTCCATACTCTGATAATAGCCAAAAGCTTCTAAACAAAATGTATTTATAATAAATAATACTTTTGCAGTCTTTTAAACTCCATCCTCTGGTACTTAATACTTCTGACTCTACCCCAGAAATAACTGGTTATAAGCTATAATAAAACAGATATTTAATTTAACTAAGGATGCTTTGTGATACATTTGCAATAGAATCAAGTTCTATCATAAGCATGTTTTTCAAGAATCCTAAATGTATGAGAACGGGAGACTTGGACATGGAGAGAAATAAAGACAGAAATACACACCAGGAATAGAAAATGTAAGTAGTAATAAATATAGAATGTCTGGATTGCACTGGTGTTGGCATATTTTGTTAGGTTTTCAACAGCGGCAGGAAATATTTGCAAAATATTTCCAAAACATTTGGAAGCAAGCATTGTTTTTAACCAAGTTTAATACAAAACGTTGCTTTTAACCTAGCTTTATATGAACATAGTGGTTCTTTGGAATCAGCCTGGCCTATAAAATTAATGTGGTCCATTAAGTCAAGAAAGAAAGCCAAATACAAAGAAATACACAGATCTTGTCTGATCTGCTGAATCTATACTTACTGCAGTAGGCAATTAAAAGGCCAACCAAGATCATGATTGCCCAGAAAGTTGAGGATGCACTCGGCAGGACGTTGGCATCTTTCCTACTGCTTCGCTTAAGAGATGGAGCCATTGAAGCCATAAGTCCCCCAAAGCCAAAAAAAAGAGGGGGAGGGGGAGTCAGATAAGTTTCACAAGCCAGGTCTCCCTCGCCCTTCGACACACCTAATCCCAAATAGAAACATCTTAGACAAGGACCACAGGATTTGGCTGTCAGCAATCATCCTGGGGTGTCCAGAGGGGTCTCTTCAGCCCTGCCAAGCCTGAAGACATTTTGTTTCAGCCAGCGACGACCTCTAGAGCCCGGTTTCTCGCCCCCCTTCGAGGATGGAGATTCATCGGCAACGACCTCGAACTTTCCCTTCTAAGAGCGACGGGAAGGAGGCAGGCAGGCAGGCAAGGCTGCCTTCCACGAGCCCTTCAAGCAGCCCGTCGGTTGCCAAGTGGCGTTTGGTTCTTCGCTCGTCGGGGAAGGATCCCAGACGGGGCGCGGCGTCAGGAGCGAGGCGAGCGGCGGCTGGTGCCTGGTGGCGAACCCTCCCGCAAGTCCCGAGCGAGAGGGCGCCCCGCGTGC
>AZIM01003173.1:40107-52940 GCA_000516915.1 Ophiophagus hannah | reverse complement strand
ATTTTACTGATCTTGGAAGGATGGAAGGTTGAAGTCACAATAATGATGTGATGGCTTAGTTCTTACAAAGCTGATGCCACTGCCACACAACAGCATGTATGTTAAACTAACAGTAGAGTTAAAGTGACAAATTAGTTATTTAATGACATGCTAATTCAGTTATTGGCTCACATTGATGGTATATGATATATTAATGACAATAAATATACAGTAATTTTAGAGATATATCACTCAGGATCAATTTATGAGCATACGGGTTAATCAGCTTATTGCACTACAAATGGGCATTTAGCATAGAACTTCACTAATCCAATTTAACATTGGTTAATGTTCGTATGGCAGTGATTTGCATTTCATCTATTTTTACAACTGATTTGAAGTAAATCATGCAACAAATCAGTAACAAGAGGTTTAACATAAGTAATGTTAAAACTTCATGAAGTGCTTTGTGGCATACCTTTTAAAATGTGTTCCCTGTATGTTTTTTAAACCATGTTTTTCTTGTGTGTATTAGTGTAGATTGTGCTATTAGCTGAGCAGTGTTAAACAGCAGTGTGGTAGTGATACTTCTTTATACTCCTACATTCATGCAGATTACAATGTCAATCAGCTAGAACTAATTGGAGGCAGTATTTTACAGCTTTAACAACTTTTAAGATATGTGAACTTCAATTCCCATAAGTCCCCCCATACATTGGTCTAGAGCAGGGATGTCAAACTCAATTTCATTGAGGGGTGCATCAGGGCTGTGGTTGAACTTGGGGGGCTGGGTGGGCATGGCCGACTGGGTGTGGCCGACTGGTTGGGTGGGTGGGCATGGCCAGCTGGACGGCACTCACTAAACTGCTGGCATGTTTCCTCTTCGCATTGGGTAGACCGGGCAAAGCCACGCTGGCTCGATGTTTCCTCTTTACATTGGATAGACTGGGCCGAAGTGACATGGTCCCCGAAGGATGGCCCCGCGGGCCGGATCCGACCACATTGCAGGCCTTGTGTTTGACACCCCTGGTCTAGAGAAAGGAATTTTAGAGGACCAAAGGCTACTGTATCTGGACTGCAAAGGTCTGATTGACCAGTCACTGGCAACAAAGAGGTAGAGTTTTCTCTGTCTCTTTGCTGCCAACTTGTGCTCAGCAAAGTTTTGAAGCCGTGAGAGATCCAATCAACATTTGTTATATGTTGTTCTTTAAACCCCTCTTTTGCGCGTGTGTGTATTGTTTTGTTTAAAAGCTTCAGGATCCATGTATGCTTCTCAACAAGCATACAAACGTTTTGCCAATCAGACTTTGGTCAAATGATCAGCCTTATTTTTCTACTCATCCTGGTATTAGAAATGTTTTGGGATCATTTATAAGTGCAAGTGAAAAGAGGTAACATTGGCAGTGGCTAAAATGGTCCACAAACATTTGTATTTGCTCAACATCCTGAGTATGAAATTTCAAAACAGAAAGGACTTGTCTTTGACAGAAGAATACAGAACTCAGCAGTGTTTTGAGGGTAACAAAAGCTACATTTATTATCTTGCTACTGTAGAAATTAGTTCTAGATGTTCTTCCTTGGAATTAAACTCCCTTCTAAGTTTACACAATAAATGATGTCAGACATTATTGTTAAATATGAAAAGGCAACAGTACTGACAACTTTGATTTATTCCCCAATCTGATTTTCTCCATGTCTTCCAATTGTAAGTTTTCAAATTCTTAGAAAGTATGGATTGTAGGAAAAGAGATGTGTTACTCTGTGGCAGCCAAAAATCAGAAGGTGTCTGGTAGCACCTTTTCAAATTTAATTGAAAGCTATAAATATTAATTAACTGTAGTTGTATTTCATAAAAGTGATGCCTTTTAATTAAATTTGTAAGTCTGAAAAGGTGCCATCAAATGCCTTTGATATTTAGAAAGTATGGAGGGTACCAAATTGAAAAAATTGTTGTATTTCAATAACTTATGATTCAAAGACTAATAACAGCACATTTGAAACAGTTTTGCAGGTCCAGATGTGCATATGAAATTCATATCCCAACATAATCCTCAATCTAAAATTTAGTTCACTCCTGATGTGTGGGTACTATGTTTCAATGGGACATAGGAAGGTATGTTTAGAGATGAGAGATGACATCTGTTTTAATCTTTTCTTGCTGGTTAATTTTGTTTAGGTTGTGGCTATATCTATAATTACATTAGAGAGTTCTTGTTTCCTTGAGTGAGGGATGTATTTAAAGAAGGCAGTCATATTGCTTTTACTGAAAACACTATCCCTAAACCTGGAACATCTTTATAATTATAAACTACTCTTCCAATCTTTCATTCTTAGTGAATAGTCTTAAAGTGCAAGATATATCTGGATAAAACATCCCACCTACGTACTTCAAGTGAAGTGCCACCTAGGATATGATACTGAGAATACTTTGTTCACTTTGATGAAAAACTACGCAAGCTGGATTCATGGAATATGACACTGCTAGTTCTATTACCGATCTTCAGTAGTATTGGCCATTGTAATCCTTTGGGCCGTGGTAGAGACAGTGTTTCAGCTTTCTTCCTAGAAGATGATGCTACCAAACTATTGTGTCATTGACCTATGAGATTATTTATGTGCCCTACATTGTTTCACATTTTCATGAAATTGTTGGGAATAATCTTACTAAGGGCAACAAGATAGCAGTCTTCAAATAGCAGGCTGCCATCAAAAAGAGGAGTCAACCTCTTCTACAATTCTGCAAAGCACCTGAAGGCAGGACAAGAAGTAGTGGATGGAAATTTATGAAAGAGAGAGCCAACCTAAAACCTAGAAATAAGGAGAAATTTCCTGAGAGTGAGAACAATTAATCAGTGGAACAGCTTGCCTCCAGAAGTTGTAGGTGGAGATTTTTACAAAGACATTAAACAGCCATTTGTCTGAAATGGTATAACATCTCCTGCTTGAGCTGGGGATTGGACTAGAAGACCTCCAGTGTCCCAACTCAATTATTCTAATTGTTATCCTAATTCTGGAACTTTTCAGGTTAAGTGCAGTTATCAAGCTGGTAAAATCCAGTTCTTGTTCCCTGTGAAAGTTGGACTTCAAATAGCTGTAGCAAAGAATATATTCATACAGCTACAGATAATATGCCAACTGCAGTAATTCTTGAACCATTCAGGCTGTTAGCCATGCTTGAATTTCAACCTATTATGATAAATGCAAGGTGCTTTTATCAGGGATTGCCTGTGCAAGCATCCAGGCTGCTGACTGGCCCAAGGAATACTGCAAACAGAGGAAATGAAAGACTGCTCCAAATGCAAGTTGCCCCCTGGGAATAATTTAATGAGCTGCTGTTGACCTTTCAAGGCCTATGCAGCTAAGGGCCAGACTATCTGGAGGGCCACCTCTCTCTCATAAATACAGGAGATCTGCTAATTACTAGTGCCTGCCAAGTCCCCACAGTCTCATTTTGCATCCTTTACAATCCTCTGACCATGAAGCTGACACCAATTTCCTGGCCTTTCTTAGTGGGAAAGAGATCATCAGAGCAAACACACACACACAGACAAACTCCTTTTCCCCCAAGCCCATCCTTACCTGTGTATGTGACATGATTCTACTCATCTTGCAGTCCTCGAGTCCTTCCTCTCCCCTTCTTGTTTTCAGAACCTGCATGCCAAAAGATAGTCCATTTTGGGAACAGGTGACGTTCTGTGGAATGGACTAATGATCTAACTTGGGAAAAGGTAGCCTTGTGTTCTTTAAGTAGCTCCTGGTTGAAATTTGCTTTCATCTGACGGTAGATGCTTGTTTTAGGTCATTTTTTTTCCAACAGAGACAGGATAATATGCCAAAGGAGCAGAGCAGCAGAGCATGAATTGGGGAAAAAAAGCAATTACACTGATTTTCTGCTGCTGGCAGAATAGAATCAGCTTTAATTTCAATTCAGATAATACCTTTTTATTGGACCAAGATGCATCTTGTACAAACTGTGACAAGTGGCTGTCTCCCTTATTCAGTGTTATTTATTTAGTTATATACCCCAATGATCATGATGTCAGATTTAAAATAAATTATAATAGAATACTGTTAAGGTTTTATTCTCTCTGAATTTTTTTCACACCTTTGTTTAATTCCTAATATATTAAAACGATTACCATTCGTATTTTAATTATTTTGGTTTGAGAGGAAGGGAAAATATGTCATTTAAAGTGGATTGAAAAAGTGCTGGAACTGGCTAGTAATGGGAAAGTTAACTGTGTTGATTAAGGAAAAGAATGTATCAAGCTTTCTTTCTACTTGGAAACCACTTCTGGACTTTCTGCCCAAAAGATAAAAAAGAATTAAACTCTTAACTTTGGGTTGTGATGATTAAAATAGGTTGTTGTTATAGAAATGGCTAATTCTCAGTATTATGTAGAAGTGAAAAGTTGAGTTTATAAATTTACCATGTAATTGTCTATGGAGATACTCAGTCATTTGAGACATGGTTGCCCCAATGGTGCTTTTTCAGAAGGCAACTAGACATTCTTTATTTTGCTTGAAGACATTTTGCTTCTCATCTACCATTCAGTCGGAACTGAAGAAGCTTCTTAAACGAGGAGTAAAACATCTTCAAGCAAAACTGTTTTTTTCCCTCTTCCTCCTCCCCCAGACTTTACTTATTTTCCCAATTGCCTTTGTATTTTATATTAAGAAAAATTTCAATAAAAATAGAATTTTAAAGAAAGTGCTTTCTTTAAAGGGACATTATCCTGTAACAAGTGTATAGGTTAGGCTGGTAGTTTTCTGGAAGTCAAGATATTTTGTGTTCAGTATCAACTTGTGTATATCCCACCATCCTCATATCTAAATTCTGATTTATTTATTTTTCCTCCTTCTCCAGGTAGCATCTCTTGGAGTAACAACCTTCACATTATGTGCCCTCTGCATAGACCGATTCCGTGCGGCCACCAACGTGCAAATGTATTATGAAATGATTGAAAACTGCACATCTACAACAGCCAAACTGGCTGTGATATGGATTGGAGCTTTACTACTGGCTCTTCCTGAAGTGGTTCTGCGCCAATTGACTAAAGAAAACTCTGAAATCAGTGGGAACCCACCTGTGGAACGATGTGTGGTCAAAGTCTCTCCCCACTTACCTGACACAATATATGTGTTAGCACTTACATATGATGGTGCAAGGCTCTGGTGGTACTTTGGCTGCTACTTTTGCTTACCGACACTTTTTACCATCACTTGCTCATTGGTGACTGCCAGGAAAATCCGAAAGGTGGAAAAAGCTTGCACCCGTGGGAACAAGCGGCAGATTCAGCTGGAAAGCCAAATGAACTGCACAGTGGTGGCGTTGACCATTTTGTATGGTTTTTGCACCATTCCAGAAAACATTTGCAATATTGTCACTACCTACATGTCCACAGGGGTATCTCAGCAGACTATGGACCTTCTCCATCTGATTAGTCAGTTTCTCTTGTTCTTTAAATCTTGCGTGACTCCAGTTCTCCTCTTCTGTCTTTGTAAACCATTCAGCCGAGCTGTTTTGGAGTGTTGCTGTTGCTGTTGTGATGAATGCATTCAGAAGTCTTCTACAGTAACAAGTGACGATAATGACAATGAATACACCACAGAGCTTGAACTGTCCCCTTTTAGTACGATACGTCGTGAAATGTCTACATTTGCCTCTGTGGGAACTCACTGTTGATTTTCCCTTTGATCAGAATTCTTTCCCAACTTACAATAAAATTGCTTTGAGTTTTAGGTTAATTTCAGTTGGATCCCCTATGTTGCAAAAGGAAAAGTAAATGTGTAAAATTTAAAATATGCTGGTTTGTATATAACAAGTTTTCTTTGAGAAATAACTTTAGTTACTAAAAAAGAACAGACTTACCAGGGATCTTTAGAATCATTATCTTGATGGTGCTAGTATTTCTTTATTAAGGGAAGGTTGATCTAATTTTGGCCATTTTCTTTCTATTATTTAAACTAACACAGATTTTGGCTTGGGTAATTATTACTGGAATTTCATTCATAATGTCCACTTTATAACAAGCATTTCTAAAGTTGCAATCCTAAATAAACATACTTGATAGTAATTCTTCTTTAATTCAGACTTCTGCATAAATAGGCAAAGGATTCCACTGTTTGTCTATGAACTTTTTAAAATATGGAAACAAATATTAGTAAGTCCATTTATTTTGAGGCATGTGAAGTATATGCCTATATATTTTACTAATGGGGTTTTAACTTGCTTAACCAAGATCACTGTATTCTTATACCCACCTCCAAATGTTTTGACGAAACTATGTGATTTAGAGTGTTTGAAAATAGTTTTTAATTTGTTTGATGTAAATAATTATGAGATTGTTTGACACAGAAACAATAGTATTTTTATTGTATTCCCTGTATTGTTAACCAGCAATTAAACAATTTTACCAAGTAATATAAAAAAATTTCCATAGGGAAAGCAATCATTTTTATGTTGACTTGTAATAAAATAACTTAAGATGGTCTTCATAATATGCTGATCCAGTCAAAAGCATACATCCTATGCATGTATATGCATAAAGGTGTAAATCTTCTTCCTTCTGCCAGTATGACCAACAATAACCATTTATGGAGTAGAGTAGGATAAATAATTGTGTGGGTGGCTCCTAAATATGAGCTCCAATTGTATGTTAACACATTGAATTGGAAGTTAGAACATATCCACATAACAGGTTCCCAATATTGTATACCTTTCAAAAAAATCGTAACAAATCCCTTACTTCTGCAGTACACAATATACAGGCTGAAGATTATTTCTTTCTAACACATTGTTGTATGCAAAGGCATGTATTCTGTCTGTCCCAATGGGGATTCCCACTCATATTGGGTGTATGACTTGTGATTCTATTAGTTTCTTTTTACAGCATTTTCTACAATAAAGGTATGTCTTCAGTCTGTGTATATAACACTTGCTGTAAGTGAAAATGCCATTTGTAGGAAGTAGAGAATTGCCACCGAATTAGTGACAATAAATTTGGAAGGCTTACAATGTGTGATGCATATTTTATTTCCCGATGTTGCTTCTTAGAAATACATAAACATAGAATTGAAATCAAATTTCAGAAACTCAGTGGTATATTTATGTTGCTGTATGAAGATTGTTGACATCTTCTGTAATGAGAGGTAGAGGAAGAAGGTTTTTTTTAAAAAATGTTGAGCGCTTTTGTCAAACTTGATTGAAAACATCTGTGAAAACAGTGGTAGCAAAGCAAGTGTTCTCGGTGTTTTTGAGTAGAAATTCAAGCAGATTTTATACAATATTTCCCTTCCTATTGTCTAATACTAGCCTAATTCTTAACCCTAATACTGTATTCATAACCCTAATACTGTATTTATCACTGTATTTATTCACATTTGGTTTTCTACCTTTTCCTGATATACTGTAAAAAAGAGGGCGTGTTAACTACCATAACCACTCTGCATCATATTGTAGTGGCTAGAAAGTTCAGAATTTACATTTTTTTTATTGTTGCAAAAATTGAATTGATATAATGTTAACAAGTTACAGCATGCTCAAAAAAAATTCTATCAGTCAGAGAGTGAAAGTTGAACAAATTTTGACTGCTCTACCTATAATAGGTTAATTTGAAACATGATGAAAATGAACGGGTTTTTTGTCATAAAAGTTTGGGGAATACAGAAAGCAGTAATCCTGAATTAAGACCGCTAAGGAACTAGAGAAGTATAGTTGATGTCTAGGCATTACAGATAGCCCTTGATTTGAAACCACAGTTGACCCCAAAATTTCTGTTGCTAAGCAATACAGTTGTTAAGTTAATTTTGCCCCATTTTATGACCTTTTTTGTCAAATTGCAAATTGCAGTTATGTCTGTGTAAATCAGCAAAAACTGAGTGTGATATAAAGGTGACATTCTGTTTTCTCCATCAGTATCATAATTCTTTAATGGGAATGGATATTTATCATTGTGCTGACTTGTTAAAACTTAATTGTTTCAAAAGGCTATCTCACTAAATGCATGCTATCAAGCATGGTTTAATTCAGCTTCCTGTGTTGAGGCCTTTTCCAATTTATTACCTTCAGTTTGTGAATGAATGATGGTCACAGTCCCAAGAATACAGGATTCGGCATCCTAAAGCATCAGCACAGGGAGGTGTAGAATTGTCCTGGGCATTTATGCAATAATAGTGAGATAAGGCTGGTATGAATGTCTCCAAACGAAGAATGATATTCTGTGTTTCTACCTATACAGAGTTACAGGGACATTGTCTCGGCAGGTAGAGAAACTTTCTGTATCAGCCTTCTAGAACAGCTGAGGCAAGGACATGACATGCCGAGAATAAGACCCTCTAGTGCTTAGGTACTTCAAGTTTAGTTAAGTTTGTCATAAGAGGCATAGTATTTGTTGCATTCACTGACAATAAAAGTTGGCAATGTGGCTAGATCCAATTAGCACTCTGTGACTGCTATATACTATTTAATGAGTGCTTTTGGCCGATTATATCCATACTGAGTAGAAGACCTGGGGAGAAGCCCAAGGAGGAAATTTTGATTACCATTGCCTTATCTCATCTGGACTGAAAATCACCTTATGAAGGATAAATAAGGCAAGGCCACACATAATCTGAGCCAATAATTGAGTATGCTTATGCATAGTCTAATCTCCATCTTTCATGAGGTCTCAGGATGGCATTAGACATTTGGGAAGTGGAGGGCCCATCTTAAGAAATTTGGGTTGAACAAGTTCTAGTGGTACAAAATTGATGAAGATGCCCAGCTGGGTGCCATAAAAAAGGTATCCTATTGAGTTGGCTTTAATTTGAGTGCTGCAGATATATAGTGGACAACTCTTGTCTTGAGAATTGGAAGATGGCAAATGAGCATTTTCAGCAATGTAGTACCCATGGGGTTTCCTATTATTGGCAGAATGAAGGATTACTCCCAAGTATTTAAACAGGAGAGCTGCTCAGTCTTGGGGCTTCTTTAGCCTTTGGGCAAAGGCCATAATTTTAGTTTTCTGATAATTGATCTTTGCAATACTGTATTAGTGCTTGGTGCTCATTTAAGGCTGAGGGATGATCTTGAAAGTATTGCTGCATCACTTTTATTACTTTTTCTCATAACCTTTGATTTCCTTTTTCTCCAACAGGAAATTCTGGGTTTTTTTAATACTTTAACTGTAATAAAGAGAAAGAGATGAAGTCTTGAAAATTCAATAAAGACCTGAATATGAATCAATGCCCTACATCTACCACTTTAAAAACATTACATTTTTACCGTCTTAGATTTCAATCCTCCCAACATTTCTTGATATATTTCCTTTTCCTTGACTGTGTTTTGAAAACATTTTTAAACTATATTATTCCAAATAAAAATGTTTACTGTTCTGATTTCTCAGTGACAATGGGTCCTTTCTTAACACCAAGCTATAGTACTCTCCACACATCATTAAGCCAGCAGAAAAGTACAGGAGTATAACGTGTGTTGTTCCTGCTTCAACACCCCACACATACCCTGATGCATTAAGTGCAGATTGAAGTTTTATTGTACAATTTACCAGCCTAAGAAATGAATGAATTGAATTTTTTTATATTGCTTTTCTTAATGAAATCAATGGATTTGTGCAATGAACTTTTCAAGTTGTTAAAATAAGCATGGAACTTCACATCTACCTATGGAGTAGTCTAGGTTTATTTGGATTTCTCAGGTCAGACCACCCTGCCTCCTGAGAAAATACTTTTCATGTTCTTCTGGGATAACAGCAATTGTGGTGTAGGCACAATCTATGTAATGGGGAAATGGTTTCATTAAGAATTGTACAGGTTTCTACTCCTACAAAAGAATGTTGGATTGGAATCAGTGAATATAAAGCAGTGTCCCCTGCAAATGACCTGGAATGAAAATGATAATACCCTATATAAACACTTTCCCATTTTATGTAATAAATATCTCAAACTTTAAACGGATATTAAAGACATTTTTGGTGGATCCCCTCATGCATCTAACCATGCAGATAAATGCTCCAGTAAGATCTCCTTTTCTTGTGACCATATAACGATATTTGAATCTTGTCTCTTACACATGAGTGAGAGACTTGTATGTATGCATCCTAAAATAATATTTTTAAAAATTTTATTCTGGGATTGCCTCAGGACAACAACCTCATGGCCTTCGTTACTCATTTCTTAAGAGGGAGGGAAGCCAGGTTACTTAAGTGACTGATCACATAAGTAAATTATATAAAATATACAGATTTGTAAAAACTACAAAGTGTTTACTGAATGTAGCTTTAATATAACTGCCTGGGAATTAATTACATAAGATATAGGATGCCTTTGAACTTGCAAACGTTGTTAAACTATAATTCCCACAAGGCCTCATCATTGGTCAAGCTAACCAGGGCTGCTGTGGGTTATCATGTCAACACTATTTGAAGGAATGAAAGTTTTTAAATGTATTTTTTCCTAAATTTAATAATAATAATTAAAATAAGCCCATAACAATCACTGGTACAAATCTCTCATGAATAGTTTCATGACCAGGCAATTGCTCAAAATAATTAATGCTACATTAACATTTATCAGAGAAAAAAAGGCTCAATGTTCCTAACGAGAAAGATAAAATCATTCACTGTAAATATTTTCCAGTCTTTTAAAACTTCTGATCATTCAGTTTTATTTCTCCCAGAAGAACTATGCTAATTTAGAATCTAAAAAGATTACGGTCTTGAATACTATCCTCAGAAGAAAATGCTAATCTGGTTACACAGACTTGAGTTTGCTTGCTGTAATTATTATTATTTAACATTTCTTCCAAACGAGATTCAAACCTTTCTTTTCAAGCAATCTTTGAAATGTATAAATGCAATTTAAAAAAATATCTATTTGGTATGTATATATTTGTCATAGTTGCATATACAGTAGTGCAGCTGAAAAAGTGTAATGTCTGTGAATCAGTGATTTTTTAAAAAAATGTTTTTTAAAGGATGTATTTCTTAAGTAATCAAAGTTACAATGCTATATTGAACTACAACAAACGAGGACCTCAGGGACTAAAAGGAAAGGAAAGGAGGACAAATGTGAATTAGGGTTTTACTAAAGCACTATATTATTTAAATTGTGAATGATCATATACATAAACTTACAAAATAATAATGAATAATAACTTCAAAATTATATGGCTATATTTTGTCATTAAATCCGTAAGATACACATAGAAACGCAGATATTTAAAAAATAGATATAAAAATACTCAAAAGTGATATAGCTCTTTGGGGTTAAGATAGATGATACAGTTAGACAGGCAAATAAATAACAGACAGACGCTAGACAGGATTGCCTTGAAATGAATTAAAATGGCTGAATGAATGAAGAGGCTGCTTGTAGCATTCAGACATTCAATTTTTCCACTCATTTTCTTAGCTTTGAATTAATTTCCATGATGTAGGATGGGTATAAAAAAGGATTGTTCCTCAGTTTATTTATTTGCTTATTTTTATCCTAGCTTTATTATTTTTACAAATAACTCAAGGTGGTGAACATATCAATATACCAACTTTCTCCTTTTTCCCTCACAACAATCCTGTGAGATGGTTTGGCCTGAGAGTAAGTGACTGGCCTAAAATCACCCAGCTGACTTTCATGGCTATAAAATGAGCTTTAAAATTGTAAGAAAACCTCCTCTGATAAATTTAATGAACAGCAGGGAATCCCATAGATTATTTTTCTGGATAATTCATTTCATATAAAGGAATACTAGCTAAAACATTCCATACTGTTAAAAATAAGTACTTTTGTTAATTATGGTGCTCTTCATATTATTTCTTTATTTTACATGCAATGGAAGATGCTGAGCTTGAATTTTAATTTCTGAAACAGGCAACGTATTGGGCTTAAAAACCCACAGATGGAGTTATATCCAAGAATTTGGCCAGGGGTTATGAGGAAATAAATTTAAAAGGCATTCCTCATTTAAGGCAAATCAAATTTTACTCCTAGTTTCACACAGATTTAGAAAGTCAGAAAGTTATATCTTGGTTACATTATGCCTGCAGGTAAATGTTGTTTGCAATAAAGTGAATCTTCTGGATTTTGCTCACTTTCCTATTTTTGACTGCATCTTGCTTACTAGATGAACCGCTGAATAAAACATGGTATAATGTAATGTTATGGATTTTTGTGCCAAGCAAGTACACCCAAGTATTATAACATATATGTTGCAAGATAATTTGAATAATATTAAAAGTCACAAATATAAGTTCCAAACCAAGAATAAACCTAAGGAAATGCCACCCTGACATCTGTTAATAAACATCCATGTGAATTTTCATGTAGACAAAAGAACTTCAGTTGATATGAAAATGAAAATGTGAAGATAACTGATATGTATTCATTTTTTTCAATTATGGTTGCCTAAAGAGTAAAAGTTGAAACTCTTAAAAATATTGTATCCCAAAATTCAGTCCCATTATTATTATTTTTTTTGAAATGCTGGAAAGTTTCATAAGGAAGGGAATAGGAAGGAATAGATATAATGAAAACATCTGAACTGGCTTACTCGTCAAATTCACACTAATTTAGGATTCCTGGGAATGTGGTATCAGTTTTTCTTGATATATAGTCAGACTGACTAGAACAGGGGTGTCAAACCACAGGCTGAATCTAACCTATGATTGGTTGGATCCGTCCCACGGGGCTGTCCTGAATACCCGATCAAAGTGGAAAGATCAGGCCAGCATAGCTTCACTTCAGTCTACCCAATGCAAAGAGAAAAGATGCCAGCAGTTTGGGAAGTGGCATCAAACAGACCATGCCCACCCAGTCAGCCACACCCACCCGATCCCCCAAGGTCAACCACAGCCCTGATG
>AZIM01003172.1:110385-121313 GCA_000516915.1 Ophiophagus hannah | reverse complement strand
AAGTCAGTTTTTTCAGTGCCATTGTAACTGTGAATGGTCACTCCACACAAGGAAAGTACCAGCAAAGGAGGGGAAAAAACTCCAGAGAAGTTCCTGAGACAGGAAGTCCAGTCCTGCCAAGAATGTAACAAGGGTCACCGGAGAGGCAGTTTCTGTAAGCAACACCAGAATGTTTACTTCCTGCCTTCCTTACAGGATTAGGCCAGTAGTTTCTTCTAACAACCGGTTCTCCGAACTGCTTACAATGTTAACAACCGGTTCTAGCGAATAGGTGCGAACTGGTAGAACCCGACCCCTGCTCTTTTCCTATCTTTTTGTTCTGCTGTCCTCAGTAACTCTTTTTTGGCTTAGAAACTCTTTGTGGCAGTGAACAAGATAAAATATGAGGAAGATACAAGATAGGAGTGGTAGTTGATTTACTGAAAGAAAAGAACAGAGGGACTTTTATTAAATAACCAACAAAATTACCTATAAGCAGGTTCACTTTTACAAAATTTCTAGATCTTATCAATACTTGCATACTTAGCATTAAAAATATTCCTAGCCCTATCTCCCTGACGGGGTGAGGTATGACCAGTTTTGGACTCTCAGCCTCCCTTAAATCAGTCCTTGCAAATATACTTTCCAAATCCTTCTTCTCCAGTTCCCTCTTCTTGCTGGATGATAACTCCAGAAGAGATGCTCTTTGTTGCTCTCCTGACTAGCAGTTCATCATCACATGGAGAAGATGTTATCTGAGAACACAATGGTTGATCAGATCTTACCCAATGCACCGGAATAAGCCACAGTCAAAAGTAGGTGAGATCAGTTTCTTGCTTTTTTTCTCTTCATTTAATTAGTGGCTAGTTGGAAGGAACAGATCTGACATTGCTCAAACAGGGATTTTTGAAATGAGATTTGTGGCACAGGTTGGAAAATCCAGCAAGATAGTTTCTGCCCACTGAGTGTAAATTGACTTTTTTGCTTGTGTACTCTGGTCAGGGCTGGGCAATGATGCCTAACCTGATTAGCCACTTGGCACTTTTCAACTGTTCAGATCCTGAAATCAATAAATAAATCAAGCTTGTGCTCCACTGCTCCTTTCTCCTTCCCAGCAAAGGTCAATCAACCAAAGTAGAATAGATGAGCTCCACTTCCCCTGGCAGTATCATTGTCCATGCAGGCTAATTCAATTGGTTACATGTTTTGGGAATATGGACATGATCTCCCACTCACAGCACTAGAAGTAGCCATGATAAACTTGGATAACCTACCTGATTTCTTCTCATAACCATAAAAGTGTGGAATTATTTGAGATATTCTTCAAGGATGTAGGGAGCACCAGTTATGACCTTGGAGAAAACATCCAGAAACCTTTTAAGGAGAAAAATAGGTGCAGAAGAAGTTAATGTGTTGAGCCCAGACAGTGGGTGGGAAAGTATTAAGGAAAAAACCTCAGACTGGCTCCTCCTTGATTTTCTGAGTTATAAGGGGAAGAAAAGAAAAACACAGGCGAAATGTGCAAGATTCTGTTACTATAGCCCAGAGGTCTCCAAACTAGGCAACTTTAAGACTTGTGGACTTAAATTCTAGGAGAATTCTGGGAGTTGAAGTCCACAAGTCTTAAAGTTGTCAAGTTTGGAGGGCCCTGCTATAGCCTGTCTCAATAGAGTCTAATTCTGGCTTTCCCTTGGAAGCAGTTTCCTGATCTGGTCTCATAGGGCTGAAAAGAAATCTCTCTTCTATCTCAGTACACTATGTAGTTAAGTAGCTTCAGCAACACAAATTACTCTTATTTTGAGCTGGTCTGTATATTTCATATATCCCCTGGATCAATAACGTAGTACCACTTCTTTCTGCAAAAGACATTTGATAAATGGTACAACTCCTTTAGATCTGTCCTTTTACCAGCACAAATAAAAGGCTTTGTCTATGCCAATGTGTCTGTCTAGATTGCATGCACTGTTGAGCTGCCAAGGCTATTAGTTTTGGCACTGGCAGAGCTAGATTTTTCTTGTTGTTTTGTAGTGTTTATTTCATTATGGCAAAATATTGATCTAGGAAAAGTTATATTACTCTATCTGTATTTATGAAGATCCATTAAGTTTGATACTTGCAATAAATGAAAGAAAAGTTATTTGAAAACAAAACAAAATAAAAAGTTACCTTAAAATATAAAGGTGGTAAGCAGTATAATAGCAATTAAAGAAACACAGCAAAAAATAAATGTACAGTTTTATGAAACAAATTTACTCTCTTAAAATATTTTATTCTGTTTGTATTATTATTATTATTCCCATTTTAAATGAAACTTTGTAACCTCTTTACAAGAAAAAGAATATGGAAATGTTGGCAATCAATTATGCCACTTAGGAAGAATCGGTAACATCAAACATAAGAGATTCAGAATTTTCCCAAGATGTGATTTTTATACTTTTTATACTGTTTGGGTTCAAATAGACAGGAAAAAGGGAATTGTGAGTACAAGTATTTTCATGTTGGTGCTTTGTTTGAATGAATGGTTTGGTTACAACAGTGATTTCTTCCTCATCCCACTTACAAATTCAATATTTGTAATTTATTACAATATATTAATCAAGAGGATTCTATGTACAATACTGTAGCAATGTTTCTTCTGTATGTAATATCAATGAGTCCTGTTTGCTGGCATGAAGGATATTAAACATATTTTTGTAAATTAGCTCTATTTATTACCCAAGAGAAGAATATGCCATTACTTGAATAGACTGCCCTCTCTTGTCTCCAGATTTCTAAGTTTTCCTTAAGATTTACAATAGTTGATTCTATACCATATTAAATATGACTGAAAAGCTTGTCAGACAATGGAATTCATATCCAATTATGGCTATTATCTGCCTCTATCTTGAATGCTGAATGGATGATAGAGAGGCTTTTTGGTGAAGTCACCTCACTCATGGAACATCTCTCTGACAGCATGCTTGTTCCTCCTTTGCTATTCTTTGGCCAAAGGCTTTTATCGGGCTAACTGTTGAACTCTTTTTTTACTACTGCTGAAATGATTGATGTACCTTTTTACTAGATGTGGAATTTATTTCCATCTTATTTTTTAATCCTTTACAAACTAAGTTGGATAATGCCAATGGGTTGTTTAAAATTGAGGTAAAAAAACTTGTTAAAGCATGCTATTGCTGTCAATATTGGATTTAGGCATAAAGCAGCCTTATGTTATGAACAATCTCTAAACATATAAGAGATAATTGAGAAGACTGCTTTCTCTTAAATAATCTTTAACATAACATCCACTATCTACATTCTGAAACTTAGAGCTCCTGTTTGTGGTCTCAAATCAATCCTTACTGTTTCCTTATATTCCCCTAGCTACTGGATTGCTAAATGCTCGCTTGACCCTAAAAATAAGTTCAGCTCCAGTCTTCTCCACTGCATCTATAACTTGAATATAATAAATAGTGTAGTTTCAACCAAGATTATTTTCAACTGTAACCTCAAGTTACTGACTCCATTTTCACTGCATATTCCAGCCTCATATGAATCAAATGGTGCTGGAATAAGCTGCAAGAAAAACTGCAGCTTATTCATTAAACATAATAAATTTTGTAGCTCATCACTAGGTGACATCAATAGTGATTATGTTCCTTTAAAATCATGAGTGAATTAAGATTAATATTTTATAATGAAAGAAGAATGAGATGGCACAATAAAAAGCCAGCCATTGCAGTGCTGCTTTGTTTTTCAAATTTACTTGACAGATATTATTGATCCATCAAGGTACAAACCTGTGCCAATCTGCCAATCATTCAGTGATCTGTCCTCCTTGGAGAGTTTAAGATATTTGGATTCCAACTCCCAGAATTCTTGAGCCATCATGTTGGCTGGGGAATTCTAGGTGTTGAAATCCAAACATCTTAAAGAAGCTCAAGTTGAGAAACACTACTCTAGAGGACCCTATATACTTGCTGATTAGAGTAGTTCCTTGGAACATGCAAATATTAATATTAATAAAAGGCTAATGAGATAGGAAGAATCTAATTTTCACTTTGGGCAAATTTAGGCAGCTCTTTTGGATGTTATGGATGATGGATACTAATGATCTGGGGCAATTATCAGCTTAATTATTAAGCTACAATTTTCAGAGTTCTTTGGGGGAAGCAATAACAATGAAATGTGCATGTAATGTAGAGGAAAAGATATTTCAGATCTAAGCTTCAGTCTTTCTGGTGCTAAAATAGAGATGTTGCTATAAATCTTTCTGTACAGTCTTTGAAAACCAAAAGATAGTGCCCATGAAACAATTAATTCAACTTTTTGGACACTTTCAAATACAGCCCACCCTTAAGCTTGGGATGCAAAAGGCACCTGGAGGAAGTGCAGGAAGATATCAAGTTTTCCAAAAGTTTTATCTCTTTTTCCATTGGAGGTTTTCAAACAGAGGTAGAACACTAATTTATCAGGGATGGTGTAGAGAATCCTTCAGTGTACAATGGATTAGATTTGATTATGTCTCTTCCAAGTCTATGATTCTTGAATTCATGATCTAATTCTGATACTGATTTACTTTTTGTACTGGAATGCAATACAACATATTTCTGAAGGCTTCTTTTACTATATATAGCTAAAGAACATTTCTCCTCTGTTCTCACATCTGCAGGAGCTTTCTCTAATACAATCTGTGTAGATGACTCAACTACAACTCCCATCATCCACAGAGAAAATAATCACATTTTCCGCAGATGATATTTGACATGAACCAAGTTGAGAAAGATTTATATAAATACAATGGGCCAAGTTTTCTTTTCAAATTAGACATACACAGTAGATCAGATACATGAGAGTTTGTTTTAGAGGTTGTTGACACTGTTTAATGCAAGGAGGGTACATTCCACAAATAATTGCTCCAGATATTTGCCAAAAAGCAATTGTCTGAATTTGCTGTGGGGAACAAGGAGGGAGAGTTCATAGAAATGTTACTATATTAAAAATGGTTCCTTGCAAGACAATGGACTTGAAGAAAACCTGAGAACCTGAGTAAATGAATTATCTAATTAACTATCATCTCAGCTCCTCCTCCAGAGTACATGCTGCAAAAAAGGTTTTGCAGCATTTCATCTGCAGTTGCAGTGTTTCCCTTGTTCTTGAAGTCAAAGCTTTGTACCATTTTTCACCAACCTTACTACTCTCCGTTCCCTCTGTGTATGAAGAAGGTTGACTCTGCCACTCTTCCTGCATAGTTGTGGATTGTTGATGTATGAAGCATATAACAAAAATACCTCCTCTACACCCCACCCCCACAAAACATCCTGAATCAAGCAATCCACTCTCTGTTTGCCAATCAGACAGGTCTTGTAACCTTCCTCTTCAAGTTTCAGAGAGCACCAGTGAGGATATTTGTGCAATGGTTTAAAGCTGCTACTGAGGATAGGTTGACCAAGATTAGTGGCTGTTGCCCAAAAGGAAAGGAAGAAGGAAATCCCAGAAAGAGAAATAATGTCTGGTTCATTTATTGCTTCCTTAAGCCCAGTCATCAGTGATGTGCAGGTAACTTTCAAGGAAATGCAGTTATTAGGCATGGAAAATTGCCCAACTGTGCTGCAGTGCTTTGTTGCAGTGGGAATGAAGGGAAATTTTTCAATGAGGATGCTGAAATATCTAGTGGGAAAAATAGTACTTTTGTGGGGCTGGTGTTCAAAGAAAAGGCATGAAGCAATGGTTAGATAATCATACATCAGGAGTTTAAGAAAGATCTTCCTGTGTCTCTTGCCCCACAGCAGATCCAGAGTCCCTCTGATTGAAATTTTACCCAGGGATGTTTTCCTTATGCATTTATTTTTGTTGATTTCCTTTTTTTCCTTGTAGCTCTCTAGGTACCCTCTCTTCCTGCCCGCCCCCTTTAAACCTGTTCTGGCATTGAAAAATTTAGGGATGGTGGCGAGAAATGTGAATCAGAGAAAACTGCAATCCTCAGCAGAAAGTCTCAAGGGGAAATCACATACTTTCCTTCATATAACTTTTATTAACCTTTTAAACAAGAAGATGAAAACTGACAGAAACTAATATAAAGTAAGGAAGCAAAAATAAAAAGAAAATAAATCAAAGAAATAGCAAAAAGTGCCAGAAAAGGAAAAAGTTGAAGAAAAACAGAAAAAGAAAGAAGAAAAGACATGAAGAAGTAGCTTCCAATGTTTTTTATACTAACGCTATGTAAATGTATATTTTAATGTCTTTCTCTCTAGAGTCCCATCATATTCTTCTTCTTTCTATAATATACCTTGTCTAATTATCAAAACCCTAATTTTTTTCATTTTTACACAAAAAGTCCATAAGAGGCTTCCAGTTACCAATACGTACAGATCATGTCTTTTCAAGAATCACATAGCTTCCTCTGAATGGAAGGGACAGACAGTCCTCTCTGGGTGTAGAGGAAACAGCTCAAAATCCAAGGCCATAATTTATTTATCAGTAGTAAAATATCCATTTTTATGGGAAAAACTCTCTGTCTATGTAGCACAGCTGGATTGTATTGCCAAGACAGGTGGGAGTAGGGATGGTTGCTATAAACTGGTTCTGCACGCAAAACTACATTGCAGTCCACTATAAGATTTACATAGAAAGAACTTAACTATTCAGAGAAAGGAAATTAAAGGCAGAAATGCAATTAAAGGCAGAAGTGCAGTTCATCCACTTTTCCATGTGGATGAACTGCAAACATTCATACAGATGGGAGAAAGTTAGGGAAAAAGCTTGTGGGAGAGGAGAGATGAATTTGCCTTTAGTGGCCCAGTAACTGTACCTGAGTAGAAGAAAGCACAGGATTATCTTGCACTGAGTTTCATGAACACATCTCATTTGTGACAGAACCTTGGAAGCAAGATTTTATGCAAAGTGTCATGGTTACTGCTTGAAGTTAGCGAAGAGCTGCAGTTTCTCCCCATCTCTTCTTGTTCCAGTCTCTCCCATTACTGCCTGGCTTTCCCCTTCTGTCCTACCCGCTGGCTCTTGAATTGCATCTCCTAGCACCTCCTAAATTTGTGTCTGCCACAGCATCTTGTCTCTAAGGGATGCCTCAATTAGTTTAAGCTTGCCATCTTAAAAGATGACACACAAGAGACCGCAGTGGTTCTGCTCTAACAAAGTAGGCACATTTCTGTGGTTCTGTTTTCCTGGCAAAGGAGAGTGCAATGCTAGACATTAAATGGGAGTTTATGTCTGGAGATAATAAATTTTCTTCTACAATTTTCTAACTAAACTGTTCAAGAACTGATATTCATTAAGAAGTCTGGGAATAAAATCTGGTTAGCAAAAGTATAAGGAAGATATGAGAAAGAGGGATTATGACCTCAGTGGCCATTAATGACTAGTGATAGACAATGATTGCTGAAAGAAATCTGTTTAATTTGCTATAAGCATTACTTCCAGACTGAGACTGAGCAGTATTCTTAATTTTGAACATTTTACCACAGAGAGTATTATTTGTTTGTTTACTTATCAAGTTTAATGTCACAAGAAATGACTCAAGGCATCATACAGCAAAAAAGAAAATTAAAACAATAAACATGCCAAACACAATCATATTAGCACACACACACAAACACGATTCAATCAACAAGGGAGCCACCGCAAGATCTCATGGGTCCCCTGAGACTCCCAGGTCTGAAGACAAACCAGGTCTTGAGGGACTTTTGGAAAATAAGGAGGGATGGAGCTGACCTCATTTTGGGGTGGGAGGAGAATGTTCCACAATGCAGGCATCATGTCAGAGAAAACCCAAGTCTTTGGGCACATCAAGTGTAGTTTCCTGAGAGACAGGACCTTCAGCATGCCCTCATGCAGGACCTGATGAGACAAGTATTGTAATTGAGGAGGGATGGTCTCTCAAACAACCTGATTCTATGCCATGAAGTTTTGACAAGTCAAAACCAGCTGCTTGAATTAGATCTGGAAACCGATGAGCAGACTCACGGAGGAGACATGCAATGTACTGTTTAGAAGCACCCGTTTTGCACTAGTTGAAGATTCTCTTCAAGTGCAGCTCCACATAGAACGCAATTCCAATTGGAAGATGACTAGGGCATGAGTAACTGTGAGCAGAACCCACTGATCCAGGAATGGGCATAATTAGTACACAACATGAAGCTGTGCAAAGGCCCAGTTTTATGAAGCCAGTGAGAGAGAAACAAGTCCAAAGTTTGCAGTTGGTTACAGAAAAAAATCTGTGAGTGCTCCAAGTAGATGCTGCCTAACCAGGCTTTAGATATGTTTTCTGCTCCACCATGTTTAAATGTATACAGTTTGTGTCATTAAGGAGCTAAACTCTTATGTGCTCTTATTATAGTAGATAAATAGACAGACAAGCAGTGTGCAATATTTGGGTTGCTGAATAAAATATTGTAAAAAAAGAAAAGAAAACAAACAGAAGGATATTGTTTCAGACCCGAAACATGCCAGAACAGCAACAACATTTCATTAGAGTACCTTAAAATAAAACAACTCCCATCATTGTTAACGTAAAGTGACATTATAAATTAATATTTTAGAAGGGGATTTCCTTGAAATAAGGAAGAAATGGGAAATTGAATATTTGTGTATGCTTGTGTTTTCATTCTAAAGTGTTATAGCACATCTTTCCAGGACAAGAAACTTAATAACTTCATATAAACAAAGATAATAAATCCTTAGTTCTCAATCTAAACCTTACTGTTCCTTTGTGGTAAGTAGGACATGAAGTGTTAGAAAGTCAGTGCCATTGGATTTGGACCTACAAAGTTTAGCAGTTATGTCACATTGCTTTCTCATGTGGATGAGCAATGAGGAGGAACATCCAGATCCTTTTCACATGTAATACTGCCAAACTAGATGTCCTTCATCTATATTTGTGTCCTACATTTCTCCATTTAAATGCAGAACTTAGCATTTCTCTCTGTTAAATCCCTAAAATATTAGCTACCATACCAGCGTTGTGCACCTACAAATATTATATGTGTCTCCTCAAATCCCTCAGTAAAGTAATTGATAAAAATGCTGAACAGCTCATGGCCCAGAGTCCAGGCCTGACTTTTTTCATTTGGTCTTCCCCTGCATGTCACAAATTTAAGGACAACATGACAATTTCATCATACATTATCAATCATCTTCAGTTCTTCAACTACCGTAATTCTTCCCTGTAGGTGAGGATTAGATACATTATGGAGGAGCCCCTTTTGTTTTTGTTTTTCAACTTTAGACTAATTCAGTTTCAGCAAGAGAAGGCAAGAATTTGTTGGCTATCTGACTGCTTACTGTCTCTATACACAAGAGTACTTAAAATGTCTTGTTTTTGCTGTATGTCTCTGTGAAAGATTGGTTATCTAACCCCAAAAGGCTACTTCATCCATATCTTCTGTCTGCTCAGGATCCATAATAAATTCCCATGAAGGTTCTGTATTACTATTATTTCTCTCTCTCTCTCTCTCAAATATTATTTAACTTTATTTTTATACAAGAATTTTTGTGTTTTGATTCCTGAATTTCTGTATATGCATTTTTACATATAAGGTAACACAAACCTCCTGCACACTTTCTAATTATACATTTGATAGTGCTGATTATTAATCCATTGAGCTTCAGTGATGTTGATTATATGAGTCTTCCGAAGTTATGATCTCTGATTATCCTTGTTTATTTCCCATATGCTCATTAATTAATTATTGATTAATTAATTTTTATCCAAGTTGTAATCAGCTTTCTCCTCACTCCAATCCAAATACTATTAGACCCATAGAATAATTAAATCCATGACCCAAGAATTAGAAAGAGCCAGTTGCCCCATCAATTTCAATCTGTTTGTCTGTGAAAAACATAATCCATGTTAAAGTGATCCCAATAGATGGCTTTTGAAGGGGAGTTCATAATCCCCCTTGGTAATTGGTTCTGTTGTTGTCATTGCTTATTTTATTGCAGAGTTTTCCCTGTTAACTATAATTTTCCTTCCTGATTTTAAGAACACTATACTGTATGCCCCACTCTGTGATGATAGACAACAATTTGTACCTTTCATCTGCATAACAATAATTTCAAATATTCGAAAAATGCTATCTTTGAAATCCCAGGCTATCTGTTTGTACTATTTCTTGATAGCCTATAATTTTTTTTAATGCAGTCACATTGGTTTCTTCTGCAGCCTTCATTTTTTTCTCATTACAATGATTTCCATTTTTAAAAATCTTTTACCTTCTATCTATCTTAGGTAGCTTTCCCTCTTTGCTCTTGCCATTTGTTCTTATCATTGCTCTGAGTTTATTAAAACACATTTGCTTGTAATCTAAAAGTATGCATTTTATTAGATTCAGCCTTAGTACTCTTTCAAATAAAAAACTTCAACATTGCACAATTGTTTTCTTCTCATATTTATGCTACTTCCAGTTCGTTAACTAAATCTTCCTTTATAGTTAGAATCAAATTAGGAATATTTGATTCCCATTTGTCTTCCTCTAGTCTCAGAAGTATGACAAAAACCTTTGGAGAAAATATGTTTTGGCAGAATTTATTTTGCAGCAGATGTTGAGATACTTAAAATCACATCATACCACTATTATATAGATAGGTGATTCTCTGTTACTTTTGGTATTTATTTACTTATTTTGAAAAATAAGTAAATAAATGCAAAATAAAACACAGGAGGTAGAACACACAGCATAGAGCTGACAGAACGCTCAAACAATTATAATAGAATCCTGAGTAGTTAAAAGTTTCTAAATATCAAACATATTTAAAAGCAGTCCATTAATTGATTGAAATTCTAGGAAGGTTAAAAATATCCTTGCCTGACATGGGGAGTCTATAAAGGCATATCTCACTGGGAGGCGATGTCAGAGTCAAGGGTAGGATGGAGGGTTGAAAATACCAACAAGGTAAGGTCACAGCAGTCAATCAAACCCAATATAATTAATTAATTACCTTTATTGTCAGAGTACAAC
>AZIM01003172.1:7696-18415 GCA_000516915.1 Ophiophagus hannah | reverse complement strand
GGCCGAGGGTACCCTCAGGAGGCCCTGCCTGTGGGAGCGAACAGGACGTCGGGTAGTCGTTATCGGTAGCAGGGTTTCCTGCAAATATCCCAGTCCAATGCCATGAAGGGCTTTATAGGTCAACACCAGCATATTTGAAGAATTCAAGTTTGCATCATTTCTTGATGAACTGGCAAGATGTTGGAGCAGTGAGTGATCTCACTTTAGTTCATAAGAGAGAATGAAGATTTATTGTATCAAAACAGGAGGCTCTATAACAGAGCAAATAACTTTACCCAAAAATGAAGCAATGCAGGGTGAGTGGCAACTGAGTACAAGATATGTAGAGATATTTTGAATGGTGGAATTCATAAACAACTTTGAAGCTCTTGCAAAAGAAATGGACAGAAGAAAAGACTAATAGGAGATAGCAGATATGTACCTGAAGATCAGGGGAAAGAGATACTGTTGTGTCCTACAAAAGACAAAGATACAGATACTGATAGTTGGTGACTTATATAACCATACATCAGGAGCAAACGATGAGCCAATGGGTTACATGTAGGCACCATAATATTATTGGAACCCAAAAGTTGTAACCAATGGAGATTGTGAGTGTAAAGTCTGCAAGTACTCTATGCCTGAGTGCAGTTCCAGGAATGAAGTTAGGATTTTATTCCTTCTTTTCAGAACAAGGCAGCTTTTTCTGTCAAGATGATTAGCCCAAATAACTTTTCAAAATAATTTTAAGACATAAAATTATAAGTTGGACTTTCAATTACTTTTGTTATTTTATTGTTGTTTTAATGCTTTTAGGATGGTTTTCCTTTGATTTACTTTTCATGATAGCGTTTTGTTTGCTGAGTTCAGCAAGGCAACTTTTTAATATAAAAGTGCAATAACAATGGTAATGATTAGGATGATGAGCATGACAATAATGACAATAATTATAATTTAACACACATTACGTCTATGAAGTGATGTTGTTTAATTATATTTATTATGAAAAATTGAAAGTCAGGTTTTAGGACAGGTAAAATAGTTAAAGAAGAAAAGGATGGATTAAATTAAATTAATACATATTTAGGCAAGCAAAAGGAAATGCTCATAGCAATTTGCAAAGAAAACATCTTGAAAGTAACAGGAGCAAAAAGTGTCTGTAAAAATAAATTTTTGGACAACTGTTCAGAAAATTGGAGAAGTAAACCATTTCACAGCCAATACATAAAAGAAACTGAAAATAAAGTAGACATGAGTTTAAACTGGCAATAATTACAAGTTGGCACTATCAAGCAGAAAACAAAAGGAACAAAATTTTTACAGCTCAGAAAAAACATTAGAAACAAATAGGGTTTCAATATGTATCAAACAACAACAAATGCAGACTTTGTCAAGAAAAAGATGAAAGCACAGATCCTATAAATTGTGGTGCTCAGGCTGGTTATAAACGATATCATGACAAAGTGGCCATTATGATCCATTGGCATCTGTGCAAAAGCTTTAATTTCTGAGTTTCCTGAATGTGGAATGACTGAAAAAAAATAGTTAAAAATCATGCTAAAATTGTATGGGATTTTTGCATGCAAATATTTTGCCATCTAAAACATAAGACACTAAATACAACAATCCTGAAAAGAAAGAATGGGGTTTTTTTTGTAGGAATGGCAATTCCCAGGCATAGCAGAATTGAAAAAAAAAGAATGAGAAAAAATTACAAAACCTAGAGAGCTAATAATCAAAATGGGTAAATTATGGGAAAAGCCTGGCAAAACAGATGCATTTGGTGGAGTAACAAATTAAACAAAAATTTACAAGAACTAAATGTTTTGGCTACATCAATTGCAGATATATCTCTCTTCCCAAAGTCCCTTTTTATTTATTCTTTATGTTGTATCATTCCTTGGTGAACAAAAACATATTTCATCACAGTAATACATGGATAAGTGGATGGACTCTTCAGTCGATGGCCTGAGTGGTCATTAGATTCTCTTTCTCCTGAGTTTATGCAGATCTTCCTCAATTACAGTCCTTGTTGAATCAATTGAAAATGTTTTGACTACTTCTGAATAATTTAGTGGAATTTTATACTTTATTTTAGAGAGAAGTAAAGAGAAGAACTTCTATCAGCTATTGCCATTAAGTATGTGACACTTTGGAAATGCAACTCTGACTTAAATATATGTACAGAAGCATTATTCTGTAGTTGAGTGGTGCTAGGTGAGCTCTCTGAGATAATTTATAGATTCTGGTAAATTGTGCCAATGTGTATTTTTAGGCTGCTGATATAATTCTTGTACTACTTCAGATTAAACAAGGATAAAATATTGACTGGAGTTTTCTTCCTGGCCATGTTAACCTGTGTGCTTCAAATCTTTGACCCAGTAGAAAAATATGGTGGCATACATTGTGTTCCACCCCAACTCAGCTCTAATTTTTCTCAGTAACAAGGCTAGTGAGTAGGAGCTATCCTTTTAGTTTTAATGCAGGAGAAGTTCAGGATGATGACCGGTACATTTCCTGGCTGCATTTCTCTTTTCACAATGTGACCTTTCTGTGGGAAAAAATGCCACCACCTGTTGTGTGTTGGGACAGGATTGTGCTAGTATAAGTAGGTCCTGGAACAGAGGGTTTAATTACTCTTTTGAAATAATTTTTTGAACTGAAAGGCTTCTGGTGAGGACAGGGGTACTCTTCAGCTGGGATCTATCATCAAGTTATTACTGAATGTATGTTTAATGGCTCTTCTGAAAGAGTGCACCAAAGTAGCCTGGTTGAGCATGTATTCCCATCATTGTAGTTGTTTTTGTTTTGTAGTGTATATGTTCAGTTGATGGCATTTTGCATATCATCCAGAAACATTTCAGCAGATTTTAGAAGATTTTAGAATCTTTTAGAAGATTCAAATCTAATCAATTAATAAATGAGGATAATGCTTACCATGGCAGTGATTTATATAAATTGGCTAGCTAACTTGGAATTATGGGAACTGGAGTGTCTGCGCTATTGCCAATTTGAACAAGGTTTTTTTTATCCACAAATAATTCTCATTCTAAGGAAATCATCTAAACAAGCAGACTTATTTGTAAAGTGCTTCCTCCTTTTCTGCACTATCATCCACACATCTTCCCCTCCTCAGCTTCTACTACTACTTTGATAAATAAACACAACAAATGCTTTTTCTCTATTTTTTCCAACTTAGCTTTTGGAAAGGTTTCAATTATGGTTCATTTCCTGCTGCACTGCAGATAAATTCACAGTCATTTAATGGGGAAGGTGGGGAGACAGAATGAAATAGCTCTCCATTTAACTCTGAGTTATAAGTTGCAAAAGTTGTCATCTGATCTTGAGATAAAGGGAAAGACAACAACAAAAATCTCCCTGCACCCAGGAGACTAGACCCTTTAGAATTTTCTCATATGGAAGGTAAATAATGTGCCAACATCCTATCTCAGAGTTACCTATATTTTGATCTGGTTACCTAGGACAATTTCCCACTTCTCTATGGGCTTCATTCCAGAAGACATCTGCACTGAATAAACTGTGTCCTTGACAAGCTGAACACTCTTCTGGGTATTTGAGACAGCTTGCATAATCACAGAGTTTAGCTTTCTCATTCTCTCATACAATAATAACTGTAACTTAAGAGAAGAAGGGAAAGAAGTAAACTGTGAGCCACTGAATATTGAAATGTCAGCAGCATGCCCTGGAATTTACCAGCCCACTTGGGAGTTAACTAAATCACCAGGACAAAGTTTGCACAGCTGGAATATGACAATCTCCTCTAAAACAAATTATGTATTTAAAGCTATAAACAGATCAGAATAGAACACATGGAGAAAGACATAACATGGGAAGAAGTCTTCTCTGAGATCTGGATAGATCTCAGCTCTGGATCATCTAAACAAGTTTGAAGCTTGTCATGAGGATGCAGCATAAAAACAACAGTTACTGGGCATGACCAGTTGGTAGAGAATTGTGAAGATGAGCTGATAGCATTTTCAAGCAGCAACAAACCCAGACACTTCTGCAAATGTTTGTTCTATTCAATGAGCTGCATCAGTTCTGCTTAGATTCTCTTTAACTACTATCTCCTTCCTATTTATCCAGGAGATGCTTTTTCAAGAGGCAATTGGACATTTCCGAAGACATTTCGCTTCTCATCTAAGAAGCTTCTTCAGCTCTGAATGGATGATGGGGGAAAAGCATCTTTGGGATAACCATGACCTNNNTGACTGAGAATCTCCATAGATATTTATTCAGGACTTTATTTCAGCCTTACTCAAGCTGGGGGAGCATTCTCAGCAGAGAGCTAGTAGCCACATTCCATCAAACCCTTTCAGTCTTCAAGCAGCTATTGTAAGACTAAAGAAGAACTCATTTTGCAAATCCAGAAAGGATCCATGCAGCGTTATTTATTCTAGCTTCTTGTGGAATCATTCACAAGGAACTACTGTATATCTGTCCCCAGGCTTCAGCATTTGCTGTAGGAAAAGCAGTTTTTCATTGGAGTATTACAGAGGGAGCACAATGTCAAATGAGACAGATGGAAAAATTTCACAGTCTGTCAGCAATCAGGTAAAAGCAACTGCCTTGCTTTTCAACTGATAAGTGCCAATTATGTTAAAATTCCTGCAATGTCTTCAGCAAGGGGAATCAGAAGGATGATGTCATTAATTAACAGTCTTTTTTTGTTTCATTCACAAAAGTTAAAGATCAAATCACTTAAACTGGAGTGACTAGAACAGAATGAAAAAGATAGTTAACGGGAAGGAACAAAGCAAAAATTAAACTCACTCTATAAAGCAGGACTTGGCAATGTAAATACCACCGCCTGTGTACACTGTCAACCTAATATGAGGTTTTTGCATTCTCATTTCCTAAGACCTCACAGATCTTACATGCCAGAATCCCAACAAATCTCCATTCTTATCTGAAATCTTGAACAATTCTAGTATTTTATTGTAAGAGTCACTTAAGTGAGATAGGGAGTGTGGAAATCTGGTAAGTAAATGAATAAATAAATTATTGACTAAGATCTGTGCTAAAATAATCAAACTCATGAGATTTGATAATCAGTTCAGGTTTCTGTTCCTCTGAATAATTTTTTAAAAAACCATCTTTTTAAAAGGTTGTTAAACTTTAAACAGAGATGACTTCAGGGAAGAGTCAAAAAGTCAAAATGGTAGCTGTAACCCAGTGGTCAGAATCTCACCTTTGTGTTATGTAAGTCACAATGCATGTTAAAAAAAAAAGCAGGCTCCCATTATATGGCTAAAAGCTGCTATTCTTGACTTTTTTTTAACACTCCATCCACTTGGACTCCTGGATAAAGTCAATCTTGATATTTTTAATCCTTTCTTGAGGACGCTGTTGATTTTAGAGGTCCCCAATTGATGGTGTCACAGACATTCTGGTTCCTAATAGACTCCTCTATTGCTGGTGTTTATAATAAAGTTACAATAAGGTTTTCCACAAGAGCTGTGTTTCCCCCCCACCCACCCAAGATATACATTCTCCAACTCTGCTGTTTGCTATCTTGATTCCTAGGAAGGGACAGAGAGTTCAAAGGAGATGATAAACATTCTTTTTAGAACCATTTGCTGCAAAAATGCCTGACACAGCCTTTTAAGCTGTGCATTATTCTTTGATGAAAACACAAACAATAGTGATCTTTTCTTGTCTGCAGATTAGCACACTGAAAAATATATGAGATATGAAAACAGTAACTCCATTTCCCTCCATTTGTTTCAGTAATGTGGAATACAGCAGAGGGTGATAGAGGGCAATAGAAATACTCCTTCTTATAATGTTAGAACAAAAGTTCTGGTTTATTTATTAACTGATAAATGTGTAGATCAGGATTTTATGCATTAAACCATTGAAATGCCTGCTTTTATCCCCAAGTGATCCCCAAAATAGGACAATCCTATTTTGGTCTACTAGAAATAAATTCATTTGAATTCAATGGCAGCTACTCCTAGGTAAGTGCAGCCTTAGCTTTATTCATATCTAACAAATTACATTTATCTTTAAATTGTATGTATGCATTTATTTATTTATTTATTTATTTATTTATTTTCTGCATATTGTTTTTATAAATAACTCAATGTGGCAGACACACATAGTACTATTTCCTCTTCCTGTTTTCTCCACAACATCAACCCCATGAGGTGGGTCAGGCTGACAGTGACTGGCCCAAAGTCAGTCAACCGGTCTTGGTTTCTAGCCTGAAGCCTACCGGCTCTTATTTCCTAACGTATCAGAATGTTATGAGTTTGAATAAATCTGATTCATTATATAATTTGTATAAGTGTAGCTTGTATTACACTATTTTTAAATGAACAGTAGAGCTTATTAATTCTTGATGGAACATGTCTGCTAGAATTCACAAGCAAAGTGTTCCTTTTTTAAAATATACTATTTGAAAACTGAAAGTAAAGTCAAGATGCTAAGGAAAATGTCAGACGGGAAGGACTCAAGTAACTCCAGACAATGCAAACATTCATTTGGTTTTCTTTTAAACTGCACAATATCAATATATGCTGCAAACGTCAGTGTCATATGAATGGAATTGTTTCTTACTTTTAAAACACTGCAGCTACCATAGGCTTTTCCTATTTTCTCCTACTCATTTCTCCAGTTGTCTATGTTTGGGCACTTATAAAGTTGTGCCTTGATATTACGCAGACTTCCAAAGGCTTGGATTCAACATTAGAATCTTTCCAAATATTGTGTCTGAACTATAAGTGTAATAGTAACAATACAACAGAGTTGGAAGGTACCTCAGAGGTCTTCTAGTGACTAGTCCAACCCCCTGTTCAACCACCTATATGGATACATTTTTCAACTGATATAACACCAGGTTTATACAGTCTGCTTGTCCTGTGTTTGGGGAAACTGACTCCCCACTGGATATCTCAGATAGATCCCTTCCATTTCTCTCCAAATCACTATAAACAAGCTGGTTGTCAAGTCTCCAATGAATAGCAGGGCTGGAGGTGAAGGTTTGATCTCCAAGCTTGTGGGTTGGTTTCCAAACATTTCATTACCAGGCTAGGTAGCATCTTCAGCAGACTTTAGGGGATGTCAGTGTTCTTCTGTTTATAGGGCTTCATGTGGTCAGTAGGTCTTGTGATGGTGAGGTCATGTTAGGCGAGGGTCTCATCAGGTCAGGGTCTTGTGATGGGTTAGGTGTGGGTGTGTCAAGTGAGGGTCTTATGTTGGGTCAGGTGTGAATCACCAGTGAGTGTCTTGTGATGGTCTTGTGATGGAGAGGTTACATCAGATGAGGCTCATTGGGAGATGAAGTGTTGGTTGGGAGGAGGCTTGCATGGGTTAGTTGGGGGTTGGTGCTGTCTCTGGTTTGGCTGTGCAGTTGATTTGAATTCTGAGGGGTTTGTAGGCTGGTTGCAAGTCAATGTGTCTGTTGATGGAATTGCTTGTGGAGTGCCAGGCTTCGATGAACTTGTGAGTGTGGTAGTTGGTAACGTGGCCGGTGATTTTTGTGTTGTTCCAATTGAACTGTTTGGTGTTGATGTGGGTAGTAATTAAGGATTTGGGATTTGGAAAGATTCAGAAACCAACCCACAAACTTGGAGAACAAACCTTCATCCTCATCCTACACCAGAGTTACAGATATTTGCCACTATTGTGAATAGCAGGGCTGTACAGGGTAGGTTTTCCTCCCTCCCTCCTCCCCATAGATCCAGTAAGAGATTTAACCCTCTCATAATGACGAGACAGTTAAAAATTTCCTATCTGAATTAACAAAGCAATAACCATAGGAGCAGACAGTATTCTTTTGTACTAAAAAGTACATTGAACCAGTACTACAATATACAATTTCAAAAATAACTTTAAACAAATTTCCTTATTGAACCCAGTAGGAGTGGTTTCCTTTCTGTGCTCTTAAAGGATTACTCAGAGCTAGCAGTTGTCTTTTCACACATGTAATACAATGAGCAGTGTCCTTAAAAGAGCAGGACATTTCAAAAGCACAGTATGTAACAGACCAAACCGACTCTTTCATTTCTCTTGCAAAAAGACCACAATCACTGCACAGAGTCTCATGGAGTTGCTTTTCTCCAATTTCCTTTCTGGCAATTTGATCTCTTCTTTGTGGGTCAGACCTCTTCCATCCTGGCCTGTTTGGATTCAGTCTGCTTTATTTCTCTTGGCCATGTAAGATACCGTTCTCCTCTCCATTCATCCTAATCAGCTGGGCAATGCCCTTGCTGACAAAGCTTGCCACCCTTTCTACCCATGTTAAGTGGACTGCTCACTTCCCTTGATAAATACAGGAGAGGTGGACATAATTCACCAGGCAGAAAATCTAGTGCTTTATTCTTTTCTCTCTTACTCGTAGGTAATCTACTGCCTCTCATAATTTAAAACTTTGATTTACAGTGTTTCCTTTCTCTCTCAGCTAGCAATCTGCTTTACTCTTTTGCTTGCCCTGCTTTCAGACTAAATTTATCTTCTTTCTCTCCTGTGCATATATTTATGTATATATCTAAGATTATATTTATGTATATATCTAAGATTTGCCCAGAAGCTGTGTGGATTGATTGTCATTCATTTGTAGTGTATCTGGAATCTCCATAAAGCTGGTCTTTTTGCTGAAAGCACTGCAGCTCTGCAGAGATTGTGAGCACTGATGGGAACTCTTGCCTTGTCTTTACTCCTGTCCCAATTCTCTCTGTTTCTCCCTGGAGTGAAGACAAAGTAAAGCAATCATAGGTTAACCTCAAGCTATTTTGTAGTATTTGAAATATGGAAATGGTGGGAACATGTAACTGTCCTTGTACGTAACCAGGGCTTGCTCTCCACTGCCTATAATGATGTAATTAATTGGGTTTATTAGTGAACAGTTAGACAGTAGCACCAGGGAAATAGCAAGATCAATTTCTCACCCTTGACAGCTTTAAGATGTGTGGACTTAACTCATAGAATTCCTCAGTCAGCATATTAGCTAGGGAATTTAGGGAGTTGAAGTCTGTACAGCAAGGTTGAAAAACTCAGTCCAAACATATCAGACAACAACTAAGATTTAGCAGATCAACAATTTGTGTTTTAAAAGCCCCAGCTTCCATAGAATGGAAGAATCTGTTTTGGCAGGAGTTTGTTTTAATAGTTATCAAATGTTCAGACTTAGAATACATAATACCTGTTACAAACTCATGAATATTTATAGTATGATAAGTTCAAGTTAACATGGACTTTAAAAATAATGTTATTATATATGTGATATTGAGAATATGGAATAGATTATAAACCCAGGTTGTGCCAGAAATTGCTGTTATGGATCTCAGCTCATGAAGCCTATTATAGAACAGAAATGGCAAACAAAGATAAATAGTTGAGGTACTGGACATATTGGAAAATTCCCAGGGGAATTTAAAATCAAATCAAGAGAACAATTAATAGCAAAAGGATATAGTTGTTGATGATTTTCCCATTTACTCTTATATAAAAGTTTTAACATGAATAAAAAGACTTGTGGTATGGTACAAAGTAAATCAGAATTTGAAATATTGATTATGAATATAGAATTGCTAAAATGTACAAACGTTTGTTGAAATTTGAAACAGGAAGAACAGGTTAAAGTGGGCTAAGAATTTTCATTATAATGTACATATGTATCAATGGGAAAATATGTGGTTAAAGGGGCTGAAATTTACATTGTGTTATGATATCGAAGAAAATTTTTATAAAGTGTGTATTATAGGTGTATGATATCAGAGAAATTATCTCAGATGTATAAAGGCACTTGAAACGGGAATATGAACAACATGAAGGGACATTGTATCTTTTTTGGGAGAAATGTAAAAAAGCTTTAAAAGTATATTTAGATACCTAGTTTGGTATAGAAGATTTTAAAGATTGATATTCAGTTGAAGCCAGAACCTTTCCTTTTAGGATTAATGGATAGTTAGAAAAAGCCACAGAAGATTATTGATGATTACTGCAGTGAAATTACTATATGCACAGAGATGGAAAGATTCAATACTACCCATTATGGAAAAATATTTGGTGAAGTTTATGGATTTTTCTGAAATGGATAAATTGATTTCTTCAATTAGAGAAAATAAATTATCTACATTTATTGGTATCTGGAAGCCTCTTATGGATTTTTTTTGCTTAAAAATGAAAAAACGAACTTGTGATTTATGGTTCTGACGATTAGGTAGGATAGATTATAGAAGGAAGAATAATATGATGTGTCTGGACCACCATCAGCAGAGATGGGGTACCAGCCCCAGTATTGTACTACATGCTTTTCTAGAGATTACTCAGTGCATCTATTATTCAGCTTTGTTTCTTACTGCCTTCCACTTCCTAGCTCTATAAATAGCTTCTAGGTCTTTCTTGACCTTTGTAGTGTTTATCTCTAGACACTCTACCTGCAAAGAATATGTTATCTTTATCTTTATTTGGATTTATATGCCGCCCCATCTCCCGAAGGACTTGGGGCGGCTTACAACAAAAAAACACAGAATGAATAAGAAAAATCCAAATAAACACTAAAACCCAATTAAAAACAACAAATTTAAAAAACCCCAACTCCTCTCAATCCAGGCCGGCCTGGGAAAATAGCCAGGTTTTTAACTCGTGGTGGAAGGAGCCCAGGTCAGGGGACAACCGCAGCCCCAGGGGCAGCTGGTTCCAGAGGGTGGGTGGCTCCCACCGAGAAGGCCCTAGCCCGGGGGTCTGCCAGCTGACATTGTCTGGCCAATGGCA
>AZIM01003171.1:221424-232022 GCA_000516915.1 Ophiophagus hannah | reverse complement strand
TTGGGCAGTTTGAGCTTCCTGAGTTGGCGCAGAAAGAACATTCTTTGTTGGGCTTTTTCGATGACGTTTTTGATGTTGGGTGTCCATTTTGACTGGGAAGCCTTATAGCACTCGCCTTTACAAATTGGAAATGGGATGCAACCCTACCTTCCCTCCCTGGCTCCTTTTGAGGCTGCTACCAGGCTCGTGGTCCATGGCTAACACAGCTGTGCGGCTGTCCTGCTCAGGATGATGGAACCGTAACCGCGACGCTTCCTGAGATGCGTGGTGGTTGGTGGCAGTACAAAGCAGCGTGGTCCTCAACTTAACAACAACCATGGAGCCCAGAATTTCTTTGGCTAAGCAAAATGTTCGTTAAGTGAGGCTGGCCCCATTTTACGGCCTTTCTTGCCGCGGCCGCTAAGCGAATGACTGCAGTTGTTAAATTAGTCCCACGGTTGTTAAGTGAATCTGGTCGCGTGATCAGAATTCAGACGCTTGGCAACTGGTTCAGATTTATGACGCTCGCAGTCTCCTGGGGAAGGGGTGGGGTTTGTTCCTTCTGACAAGCCAAGTGAACGGGAAAGCCAGGTTCACTTAACAACCGTGTGACTCACTTAACAATGCGGTGCTTCGCTTAACAAGCGTGGCGAGAAAAGCTGTAAAATGGGGGCAAAACTTGCCTCACGTCGCCACATAAATCCTGGGCTCAGTTGTGGTCCTACATCAAGGACTGCCTGTATAAAGGTCACCAATCTGCATTTCCCCCCCACCCCCACCCCTTGAGGACTAGGAACTTGAAAAGCAGGCTTGGCAGATTCCTCGTNCCCCCCCCCCCCAAAAAAAACCCCAACCACACTTCGTGTTGCTTCATTCCTTGCCCCACCCCTCTCCTTCTGGCTTTTTTCTCTGTTTTGGGGAGATTCTTCTCCTCGCTTTCTTTCAGCCGAAGAAATTCTCTAAAGAACCCGACAACCTTTTGCATCAGCTGATCGCCCAAATACCGGGGGAGGGGGGGACCCAATCTTTTTTTCTTTCCCTCTTTCCCCACCCCAAATTTGTGCTCATGCTCCAGACTCCCCCCCCCATCCCCGAAACCCTTATGGGTTTAGCAAGGAGAAACCAGCAGTCCTTTTCTTTGCTCTTGAGGATGGAGAGAGGGACTTTTTGCAGCTGTTGGGGGGGCAGAAATGAAACCCTGGCCTTGTTACAAAAAGGGTGGAGAAAGGGAGGCTGACCATCGGTGGGGGGAAAGGGGAGGAGGAGGAGGGGGCTGATCACCTATTTTCTCCCCCCTCCACCCCCCACCGTGTTGCCAATCTTCTCCCCAAAATACCTTTGCACTGAGTGTAGTGATTTGTGTTGCCAATCTTCTCCCCAAAATACCTTTGCACTGACTGTAGTGATTTTCAGTGCATTTAAAAGGCAATCTTCCCACCCCCACCCCCACCCTTCCACCACCCATTTTAAATTCCCCCCTCCTTCTCCTCCTCTCCCCCCTCCCCAATTGTTTTTGGCACTGGGGGGGGGGAGGTGTTGCAGTCTGAATATTCTGTGTGCTTTAGGTCTGGAGAGAGGAGGAGGAGGAGGAGGAAGTGAGTTATTTTAAAATCCGCATCCTGCAAAGGGCTGTTGACTTCCCAGGCTTGCTTTTCAGCTGGCGCTGCAGCTCTGTGGTGGATGATGTCATGGAAACTTCCCTCTCGGCAAGTTGAGTTGCATTCCCTCCCAGCCTTCTCTTCCTTCTCTCTCTCTCTCCCCCCCCCCCAGACAGAGCCAGCTTTCTTCTCAAGGGTGTGCCCCAGAATCCTATCCAGGAAAAGTAACTCGGCTGCTTTTTTTCGCCTCCCCACACAAGCCCCCGCGCCTCTTGCTTGAGAGTTCACCCGACTCTCTTTCTTGCAAAAGGTTTCGGGCAACGAGGAAGGCTGGAATTAGAAAAAGTGGGGGTGTGCGGCCTTTTGGGGGGGTCCCCCCCTGCAGATTGCTGGAGAAATCAGATCAGGGCGTCTCCGCCTTCCAAAAACCGCTCCAATGCCCAGCCGGCCGGCCGAACCGGTCTTTTGGCCTCGTGGGCAGGGTTGGGCTGGGTGCAGATTGGCAAGCAGGAAATAAATAAGAGAAAGGCAGAGTTGGGAGGGACCTTGAAGGTCTTCNNGTCCAACCCCCTGCTCAAGGCAGGAGACCCCGTACCATTCCAGACAAATGACTGTCCAAACTCTTCATGAAAAGCTCCAGTGTATATAAAATGGAAGATGTTTTTATGTNTGTATGTATATAAAATGGAAGATGTTTTTATGTTTTGTTTGTATGTTTGTCTTAAAATAAAAACTTTTTTGGGTAAAAAAAGAAAAGCTCCAGTGATGGAGCACCCACAACTTCGTTCCTCTGATTAATTGTTCTCGTTGCCAGGAAATTTCTCCTTAATTCCAAGTTGCTTCTCTCCTTGATTAGTTTCCACCTGTTTACTTCTTGTCCTGCCCTCTGGTGCTTTGAGAAAATAGGTCGGCCCCTTCCTCTCTGTGACAGACCCTCAAGTACTCAAAGACGGCTATCATGTCACCCGCTAATCCCTATCTTCAATAAGCTAGAGATACCTGGTTGTATGATTTAGCCTCTAAATCCCTTATCATTTTGGTTGCTCTTCTTGACACTCTTTCTAGAGTCTCTGTGCGCGTCCGTGCAGCAATAGCATTTTGGGCTCTTGGCATCTGACCGGCATTGACCGCCATTTGCATTATCCTGGGTTCACAAGACCATGGTTATTTGACCAGTTTCCGGTCTTTACTTCCGACTTCTGGCAAATAAACGCCCATTGAGTAAAACAGATTCGTTTTATGACTGCCGTGTGTTTAGTCCACCACCGCCCCCAAAAAAGGTCGTAAAATCAGTCACATGGTGAATGGCTTAACAACCGCCATGACTTGTGACCATAACTCCAGTTATGGTCATAAGTCGAGGATTAACTATTAGTTTTTGGTTCACTGCATTGCGTAGACCGCTCCACTTGGGATAAACTGGATTAAGTTTAGGCCAACCAGCAGTAATTTTGTAATTTTGTTCTGAATTTCAGGCTCTCTGTTTCTCCCAACAGTTTCTCCTCAGCGCTTTCAAAGAAGCCCACATGTGCCAACAGTGTGCAGCCACAGCAAAATGGAAACACGCCATTAGGCATTTAAATGTTCTCCTCTCCAGATAATGCATGATAGAATTTGAGGGGGACCATGTGTGGGTTTTTTTTACACCGCTGGTTACCACTGTGGTCTTTAGGTTGTTGTGGGGATGTGGCTCAAGATTAACCCAGGTTCCTTTTGCCTTCCAGATGAAGACGGGCCCCTTCCCTGAGCACTCCAACCAGCTGTGGAACATCAGCGCCGTCCCTTCGTGGTCCAAAGTCAACCAGGGGCTCATCCGGATGTACAAAGCCGAGGTGAGGAAAGGCAGAGGAAGGGGGGACCAGACCTCTCCATCCAGATGTCCTAGTTCTGGGTCAAACATCTGTCCAACCTTGAGGCTATAGTGAGTGGGTTAGGGTGTCCATGAATGTGGAGAGCTGGTATTTATCTGGTCACCTTGGACCTTTCATGAAAGCCCAGAGAGAAATAATTTGGTCTGGTGGTGAAGGTACTAGGATAGAAAGTGGGAGACAGGGAGTTCTAGTCCCACCTTGGCCCTGAAAGCCGGCTGTGTGACTGTTAGGCCAATAACCAGGAGACCGTGAACTAGTCCTGCTTTTAGCCCACTGGGTGATTTGGGGCCAGTTTACCCTTAGGCCTGGGATCCTGTATTTTTGCCTGGTGAATCCAGACCATGATGGACACTGATGTCAAACTTCTATCCCTCTTCCATTTCTTTCCCCACTTTTCTAGTGCCTGGAGAAGTTCCCCGTCATTCAGCACTTCAAATTCGGCAGCCTGCTTCCTATCCAGCCTGTCGCACCTTAAGGAGCTCTGTTGGTGATGGGACCGAGGAGGGGGGGGAGCCCTGGAGAAGGGAGCGGGGAGGGCTCCCCTTCCTAGTCACCCCAAAACCCCACCGGCCTTGATGCTCCTTCCTTTCAGCAGGACTCTGGCAGGGCACAACTGTCCAAGAAGACCCTGGCATTGGCACAAAAAACAAAACGAAAAAAAAAGGCAAGAGGTGGATTTGACTCCGGCCACACGATGGTCCCCTCTTCTGCATCCCATTTTTGTTTGCACCAGGGTGGTTGCTGCTCTTAAGGCTGGGGGTGGGGGGTGGTTTGCCTCTCTGAACTGTGCTGTATATTTTGCTGGGGAAATACACATGCTTTAAACTTAAGAGACAAGCTGGACGTGCTGGCATTCTTCCCAAGGCTCCCTTCCCAATCCTTCCACTTCATGGCCCTGATCCCTTTGGACAAAGATCTCCAAACCTGGCCACTTTAAGACTTCTGGACTTCAACTTCTAGAATCCCCCAGCCAGCTTTGCTTTCAGCCCCTTCCCATTCAGGGGATAGGGGTGTTATTCCTCACCCCAGAGAGAAAGCTTCCATACCAGTGTTTCACAACCTTGGCAGCTTTAAGATGTGTGGACTNNAACTCCCAGAATTCCCCAACCAGCATGTGTTGTCTCCACTTGGGGAAACCACGTTTGAAGGGTTCAGAACAGACAGAGGGCAAGTTCAGAGAAAAGCAGCAACAAAGCATTGTCTCTTGCTAGGCTATATCAAGAGAAGATTAAAGGTTTAGAGTCTGCTCGGCGCCTGGTGAAATTGACTAGACAGGAAGATGAAATTGACTAACTCTTGCTCTTTGTAAGATCTAGTTCTGGAAATTGACTGGGGCTCGGTTTCAATTCGGCAGGGGTCCTGGATCTCGAGCAGTCTGCTTTTCCTTGAATTTTGCTTCTTCCAAGTCACGATTTGCAAAAAAATAACCTACATCTAAATAAGAGAACGGTGGTTAGACTCGAAGCCTCTTTGCTGGGCAGAAAACGGGAAATAGCTAAAATGGTGCTGGCTGGGGATCTCTGGGAATTGAAATCCACACACCTTAAAATTGAGAAACACTGGATTGAAGTTAACAAGGTTTTGCCAACTAAAAACCACAGGATCTGTGTACACGGAGCACCCCTAACAGATCAGGGGAAGACGGTTGCATTCACACCAAAACCTAAAGCACGCAGGGGAGGGAATTCTGGGAACTGACATCCACGCATCTTTAAAAAACCCACCAAGATTGAGAAACACTGCTCCACACAACGGCAGTCTCTTTATTTTGAAAGCGTGGGATGTTTCTCACCCCCTCCCGCAGCTTCCCAGCCTTTTTTTGCAAGCTGGATATTTAGCGAGGAGGGGAGATTCCCTCTTGGACCCTCAAGGAACCATGGAACCCGGTCCTTAAAAGGGAGTTGGGTGAGAAAGGGGCATCTGGTAAGCTTGATCTGAAAGCTTCGTGGCCAGAGCAGATCCTCCTCTCCATCCCACCTGGAGAAACTCAAGAGTAACTCCCTGCGTTGAGGGATTGGCGAAGATTTTTTTCTTTTTTTCACGTAGAACTCCACAAAAAGGAAGGGTGAAATGCTACACCCCACCACCAATTTTAATATTGTCCATCTCTTTCGGCCACACTTTGAAAACATTTTGGTGAAAAAAAACAGCCCCCACCCACCCCCAAAAAAGAAAAAAATCCCAAAACACAACTCCATGAAAGTATTCCTGATTTGTGTATTTATTTATTTTTCTTTCCGGTCAAGTCTAAAAAAAAAAAAATTTTTTTTTTAAAGATCTCTCAGTTGAAGTTTATGGGGAANCTTGCCTCCAATTCTAAGTCAACCAGTTCTGTATGTTTATTTATTTTTATGTTTTTTTCTGGCTCCTTGCAAAAACTTGTCAACCTTGTTTCTCCAAAATGTGGGAAGGGGGAATTCCAAGAAACTGCTTTGCCAGTTTATTCCATTTTAAAGGAAACTCCCCCCCTTTTTTTTAAAAATTTCCAGTCTGAGGCTGATTTGAGAGGGGCAGGTGGTAACTTGAAAGGGCAATTTCCTAGTAAGTAGTGGATTCCAACCACTGACCTCTTTGAGGGATCCTCGGTATTCTCTTGAGCGTGGTGGTTTTCTTGCAGACGTTTCACGACCCAGCTAAGTAATGTCATCAGTGGAGAGAGTGGGGTTTGCAGAGAGGAGGAGGAGGAGGAAGAAGACAATGACGACTATGGGGTCCTTGGTGCTCTCTCATCTTAGTGGCTTTCTTGCAGAAGTTTCATTACCCAACTAAGTAATATCATCAGTGCTAGAAGCAAACCCCACTCCTTTATTTACACTGATGATGTAACCTAGTTTGGTGATGAAATGGCCGCAAAGAAAAAAAAACCCAGCACAGAGAACACTGAGGAACCCCTCCATGTCAAAAGCCTGAGCTACAAATATTCTCCTCTTTATCACCTGGTCTCTTTGCCAAGCTTTCCCGTAGCAGTCCAGGCCTCTCGCAATTGCACTTGGAATGGCCGTGCTGCACAAAACAAACCCAACTTGCCTTTTGAAACTGTGATCAAAGCAAGCGGCAGCTTCCCCGGGCAAGCTTGCAGNCCCCGGGCAAGCTTGCAGATGGGGGGGGGAAGCGGGGCAGGGGATGGGATTTTTGCAAACCCCGCATGTGTCTACTCAGCCCCCAGGGAGGAGACACCCCCTCCCCTCTCCTCCCTCCCCCTCAAAACGGCCATCTTTCCTGTTTCTGCTAAACACCAAGGAGTGAGGTCGTTGGCGCCGGGAGAGCTGCACCTTCAATTAAATAGGATTGGCCTCTTTCTCTGTGTGACTTAGCTTTTATTAATGCCAGATATTATTCAGGGCCCACCGGCGCGTTCCTTCGGCTGGACGGTCAAGAGGTTTTCGAACCACCGCTTCTTAGATTTTATAGTACAGTAGTTTAGCTTAAGAGGTCTCCAAACCTGGCAACTTTTAAGACGGGGGGTGGACTTCCACTCGCAGAATTCCCCAGCCAGCATTTTTCTTCAGGCATATCAGTCCACGTGCCGGCTGGGGAATTCTGGGAGTGGAAGTCCACAAGTCTTAAAAGTCACGGAGAGCCCTGGACCAGAATGTGGTGGGAATTCAGTTGGACGTCCTTTAGCCCATCTATCTGACCTGTAGCTCTGCACACCCGTGCCCGTGTCTGGAACGGTCAATTGGGCCATTCCTGGGCCCCTGAGCCTGTTCTCCGGTTCTCTTCGCGCAGTGGTTGGAATCAAACCTGTTGAATTTGGGCTGCAGTTGCCGGCGTTTTGTTTGGGGACCTGACCTGATATATTTGTTGAGCTTTTCTCGAGGATTTGGGTTGAAGGCGAACTGTCTCGATTCTTTTGGCCTGTGAGTACAAGCGATCCGCCATTTAACGACCAGAATTTCTCAGGCCAAGGGCTGTTAAACGAGCCCCGCCCAATTTCACAACCTTTTTTTTTTTTTTGCCACTGTTCTTAAGCGAGTCATGTGGTCGTTAAACAAACCCGGCTTCCCGCGTTGACTGTGCTCATCACAAACCGGCTGGGAGGGTTGCAGAGTTCAGTCCCCCTAACCCTGGGACACTGGTTTTGGTCACTAGACTGTGGGGATGTTGTATGTGTGAGGACCAGGTCATAAATCCCTCCCAACGGTTGCTCAGTGGTTGTAAGTTGAGGACCATCCTGTAGGTTGCTGTTTTCTGGGATTTCCAGATGGCAGACTTGGATCTCTCGAGCAACAACAAAAAAAAAATCATCCGGCGATGGTTCGTTGGCCTGAGACCAAATCAGCAGACTGAATTCCTGACCGAACAACATTTCGAAAGAGCTCCTTAAGACCATCAAATCTGTTTATCTACTGCTTGGATTATGTCGCCCTCTGTATCTTAACACTCTCCCACCCCCCAAATGTTTCTAGAGAGAGAAGGCGGATCCCAGGTCCTCCGCATTTCCCTTCCCCCCCCCCCCTTTTAAAGAACTATTTAATTCTGGGGCATGCAACTTCGTACGGGCTGGAGGCGAAGTAAATTACCGTTTAGGCCAGATGCCGGATCAGTGAAATTACTAATAGAAGGGCTTCCTGTGCTTTTCCACAACTCACCTGTCCGGGTAATAAGAATAAAATAATACAACTGAAAAATGTGATGACGATGATGATGATAATCATATGTTTTTGAGGAGATCAGGGTGGCACCCCGTTCCTGAGAAGTTTCAAGTTTATTGGGATTTGTATGCCGCCCTCTCTCCCAAAGGACTCAGGGCGGCTCACAGACTAAGAACATATAATACAAAAGTTAAGAAAAAATTAAATAAACATCCCAATTACAGATTAGAATTAAAAAGAGACAAATAAAACCCCACCCCCATCAGTCCAGGTCAGCTAGCTGAAAAAGCCAAGTTTTCAGGTCACGACGGAAGGAAGCTTGTTCTCCTCCCGTAGGATCTGGAGAAGAACTTACTGGGACGGGATGCGTTTAAGCTTTGAGGAAGGCCACTCTGGAGAATATTTGAGTTTTCTTCAAATTCCGAAAAAGGCATTGCCCAGGAGAAGGTTACAGCCTGCAAAGCACCTGAGGGTGATGCCTGCCTTGGTAGCATTATTTGCAAAGAAGTGATTGGAACACAGGTAGTCCTTGACTTATGGCCATTCGTGTAGTGGCCATTCGAAGTTACAACGGAACTGGAAAAAGTGACTTGTGGGCCATTTTTCAAACATCCGTTGCGGCATGCCAGCATTGATCACGTGAATAAAATTCAAATGCTCGGCAACTGGCATGTACTTAGGACGGTTGCACCGTCCGGGGAGGGGGGAGGGGGCACGTGATCTGCTTTTGTGACCTTCTGACACATCAAAGACAGTGGGGGAATCCAGGTTCAACTTAACAACCCTGTTACTAGCTTAACAACAGCAAGGGATTCACTTAACAACGGTGGCAAGAAAGGTCGTGAAATGGGGTTAAATTCACTTCAATGTTTCACTTAGCAACAGAAATGTTGGGCTCCGAGCTGGTCGTAAGTCAAGGACTCCCTGCTAGCCTACATCAAGAAAAGATTATAGGTTTAGAGTCCCAGATTCTGCTGAACGGCTGGTGAAATTTTATTAGACAGGAAGGTGAAATGGACTAATTCTTGCTCTCTGTAAGATCTAGTTGTGAGATTCACTTAAAGAAGAGGTTCTACTAAATCTTGAGCAATCTGCTTCTCCTTGAGTTTTGCGTCTTCCAGGAAAATTATTAGGCAAAGGGGAGGAAAAGGCATTTGTTTAAAAGCAAACATGTAATGCATGTCTAAATTGGAAGATGATAATTAGAAGCAAAGCATCTTTGCGGGCAGAAAACGGACACAACGGGAAACGGTGGCTGATGTGGAGAATTCTGGGAGTTGAAATCCACACATCTCAGAGTTCCTGGGATCTAGAAACCCTGAATAGAAGTTAGCCAGGATTTGCTAACTAAAACCATACGAATGGTGTTGCAACACCCCTAGCCAGAACAAGGGAAGACAGTTGCCTTCACACAAAACTTGAAGCTTCTTTGGCATCAAGCTTGGTTAATTTTCCGTGGCTTAACATTGGCAAGTTTGATGATTCTGGATATTTGACAAGCTTGCTGTCTCCCCCAAACTAATTCAGTACCGTAATTAGAACATTCCCAACAAATTCCACTTCTAGATTTGTCAAAGAGTCTTGAGACTTTACGCAAAGACTTCCTGCAGGAAATTGGTCCAGAAATACATTCCGGTAATTGATTTCCAGGATTTCTTTCCATTCCAGAGGGGATTGCAGGAATTTCAGCTTGAGGGATCTCTTGTGGTCCTTAAGGATCACCAAACAGGTGACAGGAACTTTTTTTTGGGGGGGGGGGGGATAGAAGCCCNNNCAAAAAGGGGGAAGGAACTTTTTTTTGGGGGGGGGGGGGAGATAGAAGCACTCCGGTCAGATAATATAAAAGCTGGTTGAAAACTGAGCCCAAGCAATTTCTTTACTGACATCCTGTCACAAGCGTCAGCTTTTAAAATAGCTCTGCTATTAACATCACTAAGTGGATAAAATGAAGCTGGGCCTGAATCATGATGGACTTTCGGGGGCTTCATGAACACATTGGTTTGTGTCTTCCACTCCCACATTGTTCCAAATAAGGGGAGATCAAAAGGACACAATCCTGCATCCACTTCTGCTCACCACAATACAAAAGAAAAAAATTGAGACCATGGAAAGAGTGCAGAGAAGAGCAACCAAGATGATTAATAGGCTGGAGGCTAAAACGTGTGAAGAGTGGTTGCAGGAATTGGGTATGTCTAGCTTAATGAAAAGGAGGGCTAGGGGTGATGTGATAGGAAAATAACAGAATGACAGAGTTGGAAGGGACCCTGTAGGTCATCTAGTCCAACCCCCTGCTCAGGTAGGAAGCCCTATACCATTTCAGACAAATGATTGTCCAATACAAAAGAAAAAAAAATGGAGACCATTGAAAGAGTGCAGGAGAAGAGCAACCAGGATGATTAATGAGCTGGAGATTAAAACATGAAGAACGGTTGCAGGAACTGGGCATAGCTAGTCTAGTGAAGNGGGGCTGCCACAGAGAGGAGAAAAGGGGTCAAGCTATTCTCCAAAGCACCTTTGAAGGCCAGGCAAGGAACAATGGATGGAAACTGAACAAG